>BMAO01032101.1:0-24639 GCA_019973975.1 Trichonephila clavata
TATCGAAGCATGAAATCATTGCAACTCTCAATGATCCGTCCACTTGCAAGCAAGGGAGAATAAAACTACTGAACCAAATCATCTCTGCATTTCCTCAAATGTGTAAGAAAGAGTTTAATTCTAATACTAAAATAAATTTCCTGATCGGTGTTTTTAAGTATTTGCAGGAAAGTGTTTTTAGAGGTTTTTTCTTTAAATGGTATAAATCCAAATGTTGCTTAAGATATCAGAGAAAGGATAGTAATTGTAGCAGTACTTAACACTAACAACGAATTTCTTTTAAACAAGTAATATAAAAAAAAACATTTTAAGTCTATTCCTACTTAAGTCTAGAAAGAAATTTTTTTTTTTAATTAATTTTTTGTTAAATAATTATAATTAATATAAATATGATACACATAGGACAGAATCACAATATTAAGTGGCAAAATAGAAAAGTGATTTTCCTTGCACAATTTTCCATTTTTCTTTCTATATGTGTTGTTGGACTGTTATTTTTGTTTGTTACTATTTATTCATTCAGTAAATTTAATTATTCCAATAAAATAGTATAGTAAAAAGAAAGCACATTCTCAGAAATTAGGCCATCCCAGGTATGTTTCGAACCCACGACGTTTGCATTAGAAGTTCAAAACGCTATCCATTGCGCTACAGGGACGCGATGAGCGTCCTAATCCTAATAATTAATTAATTATATTTAATTAATGAATTAATATTTGGAAAAAAACTGTTGCTGTTGTTGCTGCTAATGCCACCTGTCTGACGTAGTGAGATCGAGGCCCACGAAATTCATCTTGGCATCGGGCTATATTGTACGCCTGTCGTTAGCCGTAGCTTTTTGAGCACCATGCAGGTGACAGTACGATTCGGCTCAGTTCCACCCAATTTTGAGAGAGAACACCCTGGGAGTGCAGGGGAGAGTGGGCAGGGGCTTCCCACCTCTCTTCCCCTTCCACCAACCTCACGAGAGGACTTGTGGCTCGACGGCTATTTAGAGTACCCCCCTGCCACGAAGGCACTATACATTTACAAACATCCATACTTTCTCTGGGATTCGAACCCAGGCCCTACGGCACAGCAGTGAGCGTCGCTAACCACTATACCGAGTGGGCGACTGTACTGTATTAAAATCAAGTGTCATCCACTACAAGTTTTAAAAAATGTATTGGAACTTGAGTAGATAAATTAAAAGTATTTTATTAGCGATTGAAAATTTGAACAAGATATATATATATACACTCATGTCCATAAATTAAGCATAATGAAGTTCAGGCAAAGAAAGAGACAGAAGCAAAACAAAATTTGACTTATTTGTAAAGTCTATTTATTAAACAAAAGGTAAAGAGCAAAAAAGATGCTATATGTTTGACATAATTAATAAAAATTGCGATTTTTACTCCCTGGAGCAAATTTCAAAAAAGAACCTATTTACAAAAACAGTATAACATGGTTAGTATGATGGTTAATACAAAGTATGACTCCCGGACGATGCAATACAGGCCTTACAACGCCTACGCATGCTGAGTATCAAATTATCAATCTGATCTTAGGGAATATTACACCACTCATTAAGCAATGCCCTCCGAAGTTCCGGTAGACAGGTGGGAGGGGGTTGACGGGCTGCAATTCGTCGGCCAAGCATATCCCACACATTCTCTATTGTTTTCAAGTCCGGTGAGTATGCTGGCCAATCCATACGGGTGATATCCTCCGATTGAAGGCATTCGTCTACAATGTTTGCACGGTGAGGACGGGCGTTGTCATCCATAAACAGAAATTCAGCACCCATGGCGCCCCGAAACAAACGTACATGTTGTTCCAGAATGACATCCCGATAGATGTGGCCTGTCATCGTTACACTCTGAACATGCAGGTCAGTTCTGGAACCAAGAATAATTCCTCCCCAAACGAGCCATCCTGCACCACCGTAACGGTGTCATTCAATGGTGTTCTCTTGGTGGTAACGGGTACCTGGCGCTCTCCATATGAAAGTCCGGCGAGAATCAGACTGCAAACTAAACCTGGACTCGTCGGAAAACATCACACAAGACCACTGTTGTGGTGTCCACAATGCATGCTCTCTACTCCAGGTTAATCGCCGGCTACAGTGAGTTGCGGTAAGGGGAACACAACTGACAGGCCTACGAGCATATAGACCAATGTGCCCTAAGCGTCTGTACAAGGTCTGCCTTGAAACTGTCGTACCGGTAGCTAAAGAGAGCTGACGAGATAGGTCTGATGCTGTGCTCCGTCTGTTTCTTTTGGCAGTAACTGCCAAATACCGGTCCTCATTCGGCGTTGTAACTCAGGTGCGACCTGTGCTGTAACATCTACTCACATTACCATCATCTTGGAATCGTTGCTAAAGCCTGGAGATGACACTGTGGGTGATTCCAAGTTCCACGGATACTTCCCGATGGGTACGTTCACATTCCAGTCGTCCGATAATTCTACCACGTAAAAAATCCTCCAAATGCTTCCTTTGTGCCATAACTATGCGGTTATTGCACTGAAAGGCTTTTAAAGCGCTTCTGAACAATTTTACTTCTTTGCCACCCATTCCTTATATACCCCTCTCTTACACTCTCGTCATTGTGACGTGCTATCCGCGCCATCTGGTGGTTTCCTGTAACTTGCATATTCTTCTTCAAGATGTGTGTGATAATTCTGCAGGTGAAATTTTTATTTTAGAGTTCAATTTCTGTGTGATTCTGAATTATCCTTAATTTATGGACATGAGTATATATATATATATATATATATATAGATTTATATATACAGTCATCTCTCGTCAATTCAAACTTTCGATAATACGAACCTCTCGCTAATTCGAAGTATATGCTCAGTCCCTAGAAAAACTCTTGATATTTCGAGCTAAAACAATACGTTTGGGTACACTCAATATTTCGAAGTAAAATCTGTGGCTCGCCTGACTACAACACGCAAAATTCGATGTTATCTTTTGAAACTCTCGACAATTCGAACACTCACTGTCATCTGCAGTCCTGTAATAAACAGGTTGGAGATCACAAGTTTTGTGATGTATTGTCTCTGCGTGTCTCCCCTGTAACGTAGTCCTATTGATGATCCATCTGTCTGCTACCCCTTCTTAGTGTTTTCCGATTCCTCAGGCGAAAAGACACTTTAATTGCTTTCATTCCGTTAAGTGGACAATAGACTAACCTCACCTGTTGTCAGACATCCATATCTTTCGTTTAACACGTGGCCTTGCTACACATGTGATCAGAAAGAATGGTCCGCTATTGTGAAAGAAGAGATGCATAGAATTGTGTATGAAAGTATTGAAAGTATACTTTTAATGCAGGACTTTTAACCCCTGTAAAATATTTATACTGTATAATATGTACTTTTTAAAAATACTTTTTAGTAATTTTATACATATGTACACAATTGTTGTTTTATTACATAGTTTCAAATTTAAATATGTTAGAAAAAATTTTTCCTCGTGTATTTTGGGAATTTTTTCTACCCTATTGTTAATTCGAACTCTTTATAATTCGAAGTTTTTCATTGGTGCCTCCAACTTCGAATTAACGAGAGTCGACTGTATCCTATGCTAAACGTTATTGTGAGACTTTAAGAGTACAAAGGAGAGCCATCTAAAAGAGAACGCGAAGAATGTTTTCTGAAGAAATTGTCCTTCTTCATGACCATGCCACTCTCTTCCGCTGCTGCTGCAACTCAAAATTACCTTCTTCTTTGAATTTCCTTTACTTTTTGTGTCTATAATGAGTCCTACACAACTTCCTAGTAAAATAATCGAATTTTTTGATCGTAATTTCCTGTTACAAATTTTCTTTCTTTCTTTCAGAACATGATTTTATTGAAAACGGGGAGTTTCCTCCTGTTTTGCCTGATCAGCGTTTCCGCTCAGGACGCCGAGAAAGGCGAGTCTTCTAAAATTAAAGAGAAAGAAGTCACTGCCGACATAGAAGCCCAGCCCTCTACAAATCTAGAATCAAAAATAGGGCCTAAACCGATTGCCAAAGCTTCCAAGGTTTCTGAATTTTACATTGGAGATCTGATGCGTACCTCTGACAAAGATCAATTAGAGACATCCAGCACAGTGCACAATCCATTGGCCTCCACACCAGAGTACCGGAACCATCGCATTCCTGAAGATGCTTCCATAATCGCAGGTTACAACGCTCCTGCTGGCCATGTATACGCAGGGGAAGATATTATTTTATCCCTCACCCAAAATGGTAGAATTCCAATCCCCGTGCAATTGGCAGGTGATCGCTCTGCGCAAGCTTACGAAAAAGTTCCAGGTCAGCAAGCTGGAGTTCTGCAAAGAAATGCCGTTCCTAGTGAAGGGGGTGTTCCTGTTTCAAGAAGGTATGAGCCACCTTATAGTAGTCACAAAGGAAGCGATTGTAAAAAGCACGCTCATACTCCTTCTGCCAGCGAAGAACGATATGTTTCAAACGGAAGAGTTCCTTACAATGAAGGCAGGTCAGCCCCTCCTCCTGCTGAGTACAGAAATCCCGAGAGATACCGTGATGAAGATAGTTATGAAGATTCTCCCTCTCATTCCTCTCAATCAGCTCCGGGGTATAGTGAAACCTATCCTTCAAAATCTAAAAGCTTCACATCCGAGCATGACTCAGATACACGTTCCAAATCGAAATCAATGGATTCTTACACGACGTCAAAGAGCACATCCTCCTCTCGTACTGTCAATCCCAAGAACAAAGGTGGAAAAGTTTTTGTATTCAACAACAGGAAACCGGCACAAGAAAGTTTCAGCAGTAGACCGCGAGAACAGGGATCGAGAAACAAGAACAAGCAACGACCGAGTCATGATTCAGCTTCTTACTCAGATGAGCCACCTTCATATCAAAGCTCTCACGAGGACGAACCCCCCGCACAATATCACCACCAAAGCTATCCACCTCAAGCCCCAACTAGACATTCCTCTTCAAGTCACTCTAACTCCCAATCTGCAGGAGCTCCAAAGCAAAGCCCTCATTACTCTGAGCAACCAGCACCAGCCCATCACGAACGTGGTAGCTACAGGAAACCTAAAGAACCTCAGAATACGAGATATTACAAGGATGAATATAGCCAACCTGATCCTGTAAGACAGCACAGTCCTCCACCAAAATATCACTCAAATGAAGAGGCTGAAGAACCATCTGGTCCATACAGAACCAGAAACGAGCAACCTTATTCGAATGAGCCTCCATCGCATCATCAAGGAGGAAACAGGCCCCAGAATTCCGGAAGTTACAATTCTCCTCGACAATACCGTGACACCCCTCAATATCAACAAGAAGCACCTCCATCTAGACAAGCAAAAGGAAGGCGAAATCCTAATTACGGGGGTTATTCTCAAGAAAATGCCCCACCACGAAGCGAAGTGCCCTATGAAAGAAATCCAGTGCCTCCTCGATCATCCGGAATGAAAAGGCCAGAGTATGCCTACGAAGAAACTCCATACACGAGCAATGAAAGCAATGAAAATTACCAGAGACCTAGGAGGCCAGCAGGAAGAGCTGTCCGTTCATCTACAGAGCATTACAAACCAGGTGTAGGAGAAGGAACTGCAGACAGTAGAGAATCTGTACAACATAGGGCAAGAGAGCTCATCGTCAAAGAAAACCTTCCTCAGCAGTACGGATCTGTATCCTTCTCAGAGAGTAGCTACAACATGGGTGAGCCACCTACTACTAAGATGGCCCCCCTTCCTAAAAAAGCAAATGTCCAATCCCGTATGTACGAAAGGCCAGAAAAAATGATCAATCCTCTTCTTCCTGTACCCCAAGGCAGGGATCCTGGTTATCAGTCTTCATACAACCCTTCCAGTTACGCACCTGAACAATATCCGCGAGACCCCCACGGTCCAGAACCTCACAGTGCAGAGCAGGATTATGAACCAGAATCCTACGAAGAACCCCATGAAGACCCTGAAGATAATTATGACAGTCACAGTCCCAAAGGACACACGAAGACAAAAAGCGATATAACTGGATACAAAGACAGTTACGACACTCACGAGCCTCTTGACCTCGACGATGCCTTCTTCGAAAAATACGGAATCTCCAAAAATGCCAAAATCATCGTCGCCACTCCCATGAATTCAGGCTTATTTGTAGCTGACGGGACCGGAATTGCGGAAGGAGGGGCTTCAGATGACGATTCGCGTGAAAGAATAAACGAAGAGCCAAGTTCAAACCAAAACAGTCGTGAACCAGTAGAATACAGCCCTAAAATTGAAGAAGATGACGAAGTCGAGGAGCCCAAATCTCAGTTCGAACTACCTCAGGAAGCTCCCGGATCGTTCACCCAGCTTGTCGACTTCAACCCTAAGTTCATGAGGAAGCTGAAGAGGTCGCAGAGGCCAGAGATCGGGGAATTTCAAGAATACGACCCTTCTTTGGATGAACTAGTTTTCCGAAGTGGCGTGGGGGATCCGAAAGAGTTCGTCAGGTCGCAAGGATCTAGAGAAATAGTACAACAACACGGGGATGGAGTGAGTCGAATCATATTTAACCAAGTGACCAAAAAACAGAAAGAAGCCGCCTCCGAAAACAAAGAAAAGTATCTGCCAAATCAAGAAACTTCTGAAGAAAAATTAGAGTCGGCAAAGGTGGAAAAGGTATTGAAACCAGAGACTGTTGCAGAAAAGTCTGCATAAATGTAATCAAGTGCCACGAACTCACCGAAGAAAATCCAATCAAAATGTACACTTCTAACTGTACAAACAAACTTGTTGTTAAAAAAATAGCATTTTGTGATTAATCAAAGTTTTGAGTGCTAAATTATGTATTAAATACAAATAATAACTTCAAAAAAGAGAACAAGTATCATGAGTAAGCATTTAGTAAATGGACTCAATTCCCATTGGAAAATTTTAAATCGATATAGATGAAATTTGTCGATTTAAATACGATACAAGTTAAGGAAATGATTTCTAAATAACTCAAAAGCTTTTAATTGAATTATATACTGCCTTAAAAAAATTTGATAAAAAAAAAATTGAAAAGAATCAAATTATTTCATTGATACAAGAGAGAGATCTACATTAATTAAAAATAATTCAACAAAATACAGGATTGAAAAAAAATAGGATATTATCATTTCGTCCATGCAAAGTATTGATATATTTCTATCTACAAAATCGAATAATATCTCTGTAGAATTGTGATGCAGCTAGTAAAATAAAACCAAAGTGTTTTCAATTCATTAACGGTTAAAAGTTATGTAAATACTGCTTAACTTCTTTTTGTTGTGCATATGAAATTATTATTATTATTATTTTTGTATATCTTGTGTCTTCTTTTAAAAGGCATTACAATTTGTATTGTATATAATGTGATATATAATTACGTATTGATACTTTTCTATGTATTGTTTTATGTTTGTTTATATGATTTTTGTATTGTAAAAGAAATATAAATTATTTTCTATAAAATTTTGTCCAATTTATCTTTTGTATATATTGTTATTAGAATAAAGAAAAATAAAAAATATTTAAATAAAGCTTTTTGTCTGTTTATATAAACACAATTTATAACCTGGGTAATAATTTAAAGTATCCGATTACTTGCGATTTTTTTAAAAAAAATAAAGATATGGGGATTTTTTTTGTTGTTTTTAGATTTGTTTAGTACATTTCCAGAAAAATATTCTAAAATTTAGAAGAGAAAAGAAATTATTATTACTAAAATGGGAAAAAATACGTAAAAAATTACAAAAAATAACCTAAACGCAGCCCATTCTGTACCAAATGTTTATAAACAATTTTTCAATTCTGATGTGTTGCTATGTTATTCATTTTTAAAATGACTTCACTATTAGAGATATTTTAATTTTTACAAAAACTAGAGCATTTTACTTGGTTATTATATGAAATGGCTAAAAAACAGTGATTATATTCACATAAGGGTCTGTTAATTTTGTAATAAAACAATGATTGATAAATCTGAAAGTTTAAATACTTCCACTATAATAAAGAATATACAGAAAAAATTTCAGTTAATTATTTTCAAAACTTTTTGAGCAATTGCTGGCCTCGTTTGAGCATTTAAAAAACCCGTTTAGAGTAAAACGCGTTTTAAAGTACCTCATCTTGCTTAAAGTAATGACATCTGCTTTTACTAAAACACTTATTTTTGTTCTAGTCAACGGAAAATAATAAACTTGGTGTTTTTATAAAGCTAATAAGATGGCCTATATAATAAAATCATAAAAAAAATTGTCTAGTTTTGGCAACATTCATAATTTTAGGGTAGTTGGATACCTTAAACAATCCACACATTAAATACATATTACCTTTTTTTAAATTCATTCTTCTATGATTTTGACTTCAGTTTTCGATGGAATCAATGAAGACATGAATTTTAGTTCAGGAAGAATTTTTTAGTAGGGAATCAAGTAAAAAATGAGTAAAATTATTTTATCTTGAAAGATGAAAACAATTGCACAGTTCTGCTTTAAAATTTCTGGAGAATTTATCAAACAATTTTAATTGTCAAAAACTTTAAATTTTTCCTAAGTTTTATTTCGGAGATGAACAAATAAAAATACAAGAGTAATATAGGGTGGTCCCAAATTCATGGTACAAAGGGTAGGTACTGGACAGTGTAACGATCATTTATTGTATAGGAAAGTATGGGGACAAGTGACGCGGTGAGGCACAAAAAAAAAGAGATGAAAGAAAAGACAAAGTGTTCATTGAAAGCGTCGTTGACAAGCGTAATGTTTACAATAGCTCTTTATAACTGTTCAGCACATGAACTATGGTGTCCAGTTGCAGCTCACATTGCTGTACCACCCACTAGGAGTCGGAGAAGATAGCCTACCAGATTCAAAGCTTGTACTCGTTGAAAATCGAAGAGGTGCCCCCCTCTCCCTCCCAAGCGATTTTCATTTAACACTCTACAAACGGTCTGATGACTCACACTTACGTGATGAGCAACAGCTCTTGTCCTTGACTCGGGTCCATCAGATACAGCGTTCAAGATGCTTTCTTCCAGGCTTGGACAGCGTAAAGCTCTTCGTCGCCCAGCATCATGTCTGGTGACGTGGAACAAACGTGTTTCACGAAGTTGACGATGTAACAGGTGAAAAATTCTGTGATCCGGCATTCGTCGATCAGGAAACTGCACGTGATTCATTCGTAGCGCTGCTCTGCCGTTACCATTTATACGGCCGTACATGTAATGTATGCCTGCATTTTCGGCGTACGTTAAGTCTCCCATCGTAAACGCCAGCACAATAGTAAATGGCCTTTTCCCTACTGAGATGCATCATGTTGAAGGGACATCTACTGCCCCCTACCGGCAACCAACCGATAACTCAATTACTCTTTTTTACACTCATGACCATAAATTAAGGGGATAATTCAGAATTACACAGAAATTGAACTCTAAAATAAAAATTTCACTTGTAGAATTATCACACACATCTTGAAGAAGAATATTCAAATTACAGGAAACCACCAGATGGCACGGATAGTACGTCACAATGACGAGAGTGTAAGAGAGGGGTATATAAGGAATGGTGGAAAGGAAGTAAAATTGTTCACAGGCGCTTTAAAAGCCTTTCAGTGCAATAACCGCATAGTTATGGCACAAAGGAAGCATTTGGAGGATTTTTTAAGTGGTAGAATTATCGGACGACTGGAATGGGTACGTACCCAGCTTAAAGTATCCGAGGAACTTGGAATCGCCCAAAGTGTCATCTCCAGGCTTTGGCAACGATTCCAAGATGATTGTAATGTGAGTAGATGTTACAGCACAGGTCGCCCCCGAGTTACAACGCCGAATGAGGACCGGTATTTGGCAGTTACTGCCAAAAGAAACAGACGGAGCACAGCATCAAACCTATCTCGTCAGCTCTCTTTACCTACCGGTACGACAGTTTCAAGGCAGACCGTGTACAGACGCTTAGGGCACATTGGTCTATATGCTTGTAGGCCTGTCAGATGTGTTCCCCTTACCGGAACTCACTGTCGCCTGCGATTAACCTGGAGTAGAGCGCATGCATTGTGGACACCTTAAGAGTGGTCTTGTGTGATGTTTTCCGACAAGTCTAGGTTTAGTTTGCAGTCTGATTCTCGCCGGACTTTCATATGGAGAGCGCCAGGTACCCGTTACCACTAAGAGAACACTACTAAACGACACCGTTACGGTGGTGCAGGATGGCTCGTTTGGGGAGGAATTATTCTTGGTTTCAGAACTGACCTGCATGTTTAGAGTGTAACAGTGACAGGTCACATCTATCGGGATGTCATTCTGGAACAACATGTACGTTTGTTTCGGGGCGCCATGGGTGCTGAATTTCTGTTTATGGATGACAACGCCCGTCCTCACCGTGCAAACATTGTAGACGAATGCCTTCAATTGGAGGATATCACCCGTATGGATTGGCCAGCATACTCACCGGACTTGAAAACAATAGAGCATGTGTAGTATATGCTTGGCCGACGAATTGCAGCTCATCAACCCCCTCCCACCTGTCTACCGGAACTTCGGAGGGCATTGCTTGATGAGTGGTGTAATATTGCCCAAGATCAGATTGATAATTTGATACTCAGCATGCGTAGGCGTTGAAAGGCCTGTATTGCATCGTCCGGGAGACATACTCCGTATTAACCATCATACTAACCATGTTATACTGTTTTTGTAAATAGGTTCTTTTTTGAAATTTGCTCCAGGGAGTAAAAATCGCAATTTTTGTTCATTATTTCAAACATATAGCATCTTTTTTGCTCTTTACCTTTTGTTTAATAAATAGACTTTACAAATAAGTCAAATTTGTTTTGCTTCTGTCTCTTTCTTTGCCTGAACTTCATTATCCTTAATTTATGGACATGAGTGTACTTCCCCTGTTTGCGCTTCAACGCTTCATTTGCGCCCATACATTCCTGAACAATAAATGATTGTTACATTGTCCTGTATGTACCTTTAAAGTTTGTACCATGAATTTGGGACCACCCTGTATAACATGAACTTAACACCAGTTCAGAAACGCAAAACTATGATATTTTTTAAAAAGAATTTTATCCAACTTTAGTCAAATTAACATTAGTATAAATATATATTTTTAAATGTATTATACAACTCAAATGGACGTAATTCTTTATAATGACTATTACATCCAAGTCTGGGACGTCTTAAGACTTTATGAGACCCGGAGCCCAGAGAGAATTTAAGAATTTTTGAGGTCCTGGGCCCCTATTTACGAGTAGGCTCTACCAGGGAAATTTAAGGCAGACAGTATACAGGATGCATTGTCAAATACTCGTACAAACGTTAATTTAAAACAAATCAACGTGAATGGCTCACAATCTCGCAAATTTCGGCACAAAACAACTCGACCGAAACACCATTTCGACTAAGCGATTTAACGTTTTTGATATTAGGCCTAGTTCTGAGCCTGGACAACGGTCATCATATAATGGTCATGCCACTGTTGCTAGTTGACCTGTAATTTGAAATTCCTTGTTTTTAAGAAAAATCCTTCCTGTTTTAAGAGATGACAATGGGCTGAATTCATGTGACGTCATAGTCACATGATAACTACAAACACGTGTTTCCAAGCCAATCAATTCATTCATTTATTTGACGTCGTAGTCACGTGTTTACAGCCAACAAGTTTATTCCCTTCGCTGTTGCCAACTTTTGCTTTTTACAGAAACTTTCTCTTAAGTATATATTTGTCAACAACGATAATAAACATAAATAAACAAAATCCTATTGATTTAAAAATACACGCATAATATGTTTTTTTTATATTTTGGAAAACTCTTTAAAGAATCTTATAATACTTGAACATCTTTATCAAATCATCAAATTTGAAATTGTATCTAAATTATTATACAAGTAGAACCGCAAGCACACATGTCTATTATCAGTTTTTACTGCAATGGAGAGCACGTGATTGCATGTCACGTGTTCTTCAAAGCGTAACTGAACTAAATTTTAAACTATTTCATAGTATTTTGTTTTTAAAAACCCCATTATGATAGTATTCCATGAGCACCAATCTATATTATTAACCCAAAGCGTTGCATAGAAAAACAAAACAAATATCCATACACCCACCAAAACCACCAACGAAGAAATTTCACCATAAGTCACACATCCCCAATTAACCTGATAGCACCCCCCCCCCCCCTTCAACAATATTCTTTCTTGCGAATATTGATAAATGTTGTTTTTTAATCCTAGAAGTGTTATAATCGCTTATCATTCTTCCGGTTGGCCTACATGCGTGAGCACTTGAAGAGAAAATACAAGGGAACTATTTTCTTCCGGGACATTTTTAACGTCCCCTCTATCCATCTTCGTTCGCAACGGTGCCTCCGAGTTTCTAGACACCTACGCTTTTTTCGTTTTTCGCAAGTAATGCTCCATCACTCCCCTTTTCATTAAACACTGACGTCACTTCTTGCATACTAAGCACATCCTGTGCGCTAATGCGTGCGGTACCCCTTTTCCATGTGTGTCGTATTTTAAGAGAAATTAGAAGGTAGTTGTAAAATTTGAATCAAATATAAGATTGATGCTTTTTAAAAACAAAGTAAATGAATGCCATTTCTCAGATTTAGATGAGGGTTATTTTAAAAACGTAAATAAATAAGATCCGTAAATTGTGTGTAAATATTCGAATTTTTTATGAAAATACAGTCGACTCTCGCTAATTCAAACCTTCGATAATACGAACCTCTCGCTATTTCGAAGTATATGCTCGGTCCTTAGAAAAACTCTTGATATTTCGAACTAAAACAATACGTTTGGGTACACTCAATATTTCGAAGTAAAATCTGTGGCTGGCCAGACTACAACACGCGATACTTCAAAGTGATCTAATAAATCTCTCGACAATTCAAACACTCACTATCATGTAGAGTCCTGTAAAAAATATGTTGGAGCTTATATGTTTTATGTTGTATTATCTTTGCTTGACTCTTCTTCTGTCAGACCCTTTGATGACCACCAGAGTTGACTCCGATAATTCTGACAGAAGGTAAAGTATCACTACAGAAACTATTTAACTTTTTCTTTCAAAATCATGTTGATGTGGAAGTTTTTCAAGCTTCATTTATTCTAGAAAAATCTATTGACAAAGTTAAAATGAATGCCTTAAAACAAAAAAAGATAACAGATTTTTTCGTCAAAAAATTAATTCTCTACAGTATGTATTCTTTTCATAGTTGTTTATAATACATAAATGTATTCTTTTAATACAGGACTCATAACTTCTGTATAATATTTATACTGTATAATTTGTAATTTTAAAATGTTCTTTTGAATGTCCAATTGTTGTTTTATTTCATAGTTTCAAACTTAAATGTGTTAGAAAAAAATTTCTCTTCGCGCATGTTGGGAGTTTTTTCCTACCCTCTTGATAATTCGAAGATTTTCATTGGTCCCTTCAACTTCGTATTATCGAGAGTCAACTGTGTATATATATAACACATCACTCAGTAAGTACCGGTCCTAACTAATAAAACAACAACTTTACTACAAAATTGATTTTTATTTATCAAGATACTTCTCTTCAAGAGTGATAGATGCACCCCAGCGCTCTTCTATTTTTTTAGTACGTTTTTCGTAGAACGATTTGTCTTTGCTCTTAAAATAGGCTTCTACTTCTGCATTCACTTCTTCATTTGAACCAAACCTTTTCCCCTGTAGCATTCTTTTAAGATCTACAAACAGCCAGTAGTCACTGGGGGCTATATCTGGACTGTACGGTGGGTGAGAAAGAAATTCGAAGCGCAATTCGTTCAATTTGACCCTCGTTTTCGTGGACTTGTGGCACGGAGCATTGTCTTGGTGAAACAGTACTTTTTTCTTTTGCATTTGAGAACGTATTTTCCTTATTTTTTCATTCAGTTGATCCAATAACGCCATGTAATATTCACTTTTTTGCCTTTCTCAAGGTAGTCAATAAACAAAATTCCATGCATATCCCAAAATACGGACGCCATAACTTTGCTAGCTGACGTTTGAGTTTTTGGTCGCTTTGAACGCCTTTCACTGGCTGTTATCCCCTCAACTAACGATATTTTGGATTCAGGCGTGTAGTAATGGATCCATATCTCATCCATTGCCGCATATCTACGTAAAAAATCCTGCTTATTTTGCTTAAACAGCTCCAAACAAAGTTCTGAATCGTCGATGCGTTGTTGTTTTTAATCGACAGTGAACAAACGCGGCACCCACTTTGAACACAGCTTTCTCATTGACAAGCGATCATGCAAAATAGCAAATGCACTGCCTTCTGATATCTTTAAATTCTCTGCTAGCTCACGCAACTTCAATTTACGATCGGCTAAAACGATTTTATGCACTTTTTTGATTATTTACGGAACAACTGCAGAATTTGGGCGACTTAAACGTTCAACGTCGTCTGTGTCTGTACGACCACGTTTTAAGTCAGCATACCATCTCTAAACAGTTGTTTGCGATGGAGCAGAGTTCGGATAACATTTATTAAGCCATTGTTTTGCTTTAACAGTGTTTTTTCCCATCAGAAAGTAATGTTTAATTAGCACACGAAATTCTTTTTCATCCATGGTTTCCAAACAGTTGCCATTGTTGCCACAAAAAACCACTGTAACTTTATAACTAAACAAGATATTATCTCAAAATTTAGACACGTGCCGTTTGAAAGTTAGTGCTACTAGGTTAGGCTTAGAAAAGTTAAAAGGTAGCGTCATTTATGTTAGGCCCGGGACTTATTGAGTGATGTGTTATATATATATATATATATATATATATATATATATATATTAAAGTATAAGAGAGTAAACAGATTTATTTGAAGCAGTTTAAGAAAACACTTCGTACAGTGACAGGCATTCAAATAATTAAGCCAAACAACAAGCAACAAGATAATGAACTGCTCATTGAACAGCCTTTTAAAGTACAATTATCTTGTTCACCTACTGAGCGGTGGATATCCTTCAGTCAAAGCAGTTCGGGAAAAAGGCAGACATCCCATATCTGACAGAAAAGGGATTGACATTTTTCAGACCAAAACGGTGTTCACAAACAGTTAAACGGGAAGAACATATTTGAACTCACCCTGACCCCTTTAAGAAACCATTCCTGTCGATTGAAATGCCAGTTACCCGTTCTGTAAAGGTTAATGACGGAATTGAGGAAAATGATTGCAAGAAAAGAGAACAAAATTTCAAGGTGTGAAAATACGAGATCTGGGGATTCCAAACTTTTTAACCTAGATATCACCCTGATTTCTTTACTAAATCTCAAAGGCCAAGACCTGGGATTAATGTACCAACATTCAATAGTTTTGAATTATGAACACATTTTCGTTTTAAGACTAGCCAGCGAGTGAGGTGACTACTTTCTCGATAGAAACTGCAGTCTAGGCTTAAGGCACTTTCAAAATAAATTTTAATGCTTTTTTTAATGCAATTGCAAGGAGAGAACTCCAAGATTTTTCAAAATATTTCGCATCAATATTCATTTATATGTTTATTCAAGTTCAATGATTTCAAACTGATTTTCCGGTAAAATTGAAACAAAGACTTTGATAAATCTTTGTGATGGATCTATACGCGTCCTTTCACTAACTCATTGGGGACTCCTTTAGGGCCAGCATTCTTTCAACCAACTTTCTCCGGGGACAGGAAAACGTGATTATGCAAATTAAGTTTAATCTATATATCCTGCATTCGCGAGTTTTGATTGTTAGTGAAGTGAGGATACATTGGAAGGGAAGTGAGTATAGCTTGGATGTGAAGTGAATAGATGAGAAGCAAGCAAATCGACAGTAATAAGTATAAATAAACAGTGTACGACACATGAAGTTGGAATCTCGAAGAAATGCTTAAGTCAACTATTGGAGAAGTGTTTAAGGCCACGTTTAAAAGTTTAAAGGATTGCAAGAGTTCAGGTACTGTGCTCTTATTTCAAATAGAAGTTAGAGAGTTCAATTATGAGTACGCTTCTTAAACCAAGCTTTATATAAGTTATCCTAAGTATATATTTGAATGAGCGTATATATATTATCCCCACGCTATCTTCTCACCTTAGTCCTCTAAGTGTTGATAAAATTTATCTTACTTAGAGTATTATTGTGTCTGTGTTGGATATTGTGACAAATAAACAATTTTAGTGAATCATGTCGTCTGATCCCACTCATCTAGTCGGGTTAGAGGGAAGAAGGAATGTTAAATTTCTTACATCTTTAATCATCAAAATAACTTAAGCCTAAAAATCTTTAAAATAATTTCATGCTGCTATTGAAATTAATCTGGATATTACCAATGATTTTTTTTTCTTTTTAAAAAAACCATGAAATAAATATTTTAAAACAATGTGTAATTTGGGCAGTGGCATACACAGACCTCTCTTATAAGGAGGGGGGGAGGAGGTCCTTGCTAAAAAACTCGTAGACGAATGCCTGATGGGTAAACTTTATGGTTAAAATAAAAAATCTGTTGGTTTATGGGGGGTGCCCCCCCCCTTGTGTGCACCACTAAACTTGGAAATACAATTACTCTGATCCATCGCAATTTTAAAACATGATTCCATTTTTTAAAAAAAAAAACTATAAAATTTAACTAACATTAAAAACAAACATAATAAAAAATCTAGATATTAAAACTTGTAAGAATAGGAAATGTACAACTCTAAGTGTAGTTTTTGCTGTTATAAAAAGGTATAGAGATTTCTTTTCTATTTTGAATATAGACATAAACACTGTGGCCAAAGTAATTCATACGAATATATATACCCAGTTTAGCCGATTGTATTTTGGCTTAAATACATCCATCCAATGTTTGTCAATAATTCAGCAAACAAATGCATATATCATTCGCAAAATATATCTCATCCAGAACACCCAATTATTTTCATAACCCAAAACAAGCAACCTCGAGCACAATATTCCTCAACCCCATCCCCACACCTTCCCGATCTTCCACGTCGAACCCATCAGAAAGCTTTTTTGAGCAGGATCCAAAAATGCGATGATGATGGGTTAGTGAAATACGCCACTTACTCTGTCCAGATGGCAGCCATGCTTACCTCTTCTCGTCCCCCGTCTCTCGGCCAATGGGAGAAGGAAAGGATGCTTGAAGACCACTCATCCACCCTTGGACGAAAGATGGTGTACGATGCAGACGATCGTCCTGCCTTTTGGCCTCAGCCAATGACAGGATGGACTGCCTATGAGGTAAGCGCTTTCTCTTATTGTTGTTCGAGGTTATCTGTATCAGATGTGTTTGCAAGATAAGCGTGCGAGAATATGTGTTTCTAAACTTTGGTAGTGGTGAATTCCAACAGGCCGCGAATGGTAGCTGGAGATAATCTTCTTTGTTTGTGTATGATTAGTATCTTAGGATGGCAACAAAACGTTGAATGTAGGGAGGGTTAATTGTCTTCTAAGTATTCATGGATGAGATTTGTGGATATTATCCTTTTGAAAAATTACCAAAAGGTTAATATCCAGAAGGCATTGAATTCCATATGGTTTTATAAAAAATTACTTGTTCTGAATGAAAAATTCGGAGCATTATTTATAAGATTCAGTTCAAATCATCACCAACCTGATCTGTTGTCGTTGAACGTGTTCTCATAACTTATCCGACTACGTTTGGAACCAGGGTTTTTAAATAGCATATAAATGAATAATTTTTTTATATGCAGTTTCAATTAAATTAGAATATACATATAAAAATGTTTTAAGAATATTATTAACAGAAAAAAATATTTTAATTCAATTTTTCAGAAAAAAAAAATTAAGAAAAATGGCATAGTTTTAAAATATTCTGCTTTGGTGGGAAATGCTTTGATAATAATAGTAATATTTTGCCTATATAAGCTAAGATTTCTCTACAAACAGTCTGAACAAAGATTTTTGAAAAAAAATCTCATTATTTTCAGAGGTGCTAGCAATTCAAATGATAACGGGTATTTTTAATTAAAATTTCTGTTTACTCTTATATATCAAAATATAAATAAATCCACTTATAAATAATACATTTCAAAAATCTTAGTTCAGAAGTTTAGCTATAAAGAAGTCTTGATTATATGTAGGCCAATAATAATAAGCACTTTTCAAAAAAGGAGAATGCTTTGAAAAGATGTAATTTTTTTCATTTCTTACCAAAGAATTATACTTTAGTGTTTTTTTCTTGTAATAATACTTTTAAAACAATTTTATATCTATATTCTAATTCAAAAAACACTAAATATAAAAAAAAACTATTCATTTTTATGCCTTTTTAAAATTACGATTTCAAACATAGAAAAATATGTCATGCTCTAAACACATTGTTTATAAATTTTTGTAGTGGTGGATTCACATAAGTCATTTTTAATTATTATATATCTTGTTAAATTCCCCTACTAATACTTCACACACACACTCTCTCCCTATATATATTTATTTATATATCTTGTTCAAATTTTCAATCGTTTATAAAATACTTTTTATTCATCCAATCAAAACCAGATACATTTTTTAAACTTGTAGTCGATATGACACTTGATGTTAATACAATTTTTTTCAAATATTAATACATTAATTTAATTAATTATAATTTAAGAGATTTATTTCAGTCGATATTATTCATCTAGATGGCAGCCCCATTGGATAAAACAGCTTTTGTTAAATTTGTGTGAGTGATGAAGGTTTAACTTAACATGAATAATATTTTGCTAGAAAGACGCCAACATTCCTTTTACACTGGTTTTTTAAGATAAATTCTTCCTTATTATATTCAATTTTTATAAAAAGATTTAAGTACAAATTTAATGTGGTTAAAAAGGTTTTAATGTTAATTTAGAAAGTGTTTTGCCACTTAATATTGTGATTCTGTCATCTGTGTATACATATTTATATATTAATTGTAATTATTTAATAAAAAGTAACTAAAATAAAAAAATTTTTGTTGACCGAAGTAGGAATTGACTTTAAAAATATTGTTTCTATATTATTTGTTATTTATATGAATTGAATCTTAGTATGACACAATACAATGAGTTTTTCGATAGCTAATAAGTTTTTGAGCTTATTGTATTATATTTCCTGCGTTCCTAGTTCTATACAGTCTATTCATTGCTCTTTATACCCTAATACAATATGCTCAACATATCAAGGATATCTGGATATAATGGTTAATTACACCTTAACCTACTAATTATTTCTTTAATTACTTACTAATTTTTTATTAATTATTTGATGACATATTAAAGAAGTTACAAAGATCTGAAATATGTTAATTGAATTGCCAATAACAGCTTTCTAAAGAATCATTATTCAGAAAAGCGATTGTTTTTAAATGAAAAACAACAGTCTCGTAGGTCTTGGTAAATTTCTTAGCACACGAGACCCTCTTTTGTATTGAGCAATTTATTGATGTTTAGATCGAAAGCTGTGAAAAACAGATTTTTCTTCACTTATTGAAAATATTGCAATTTCTTTACAATAATGAACATCGTACTTTGAGATGTAAGCTCTAAAACTATGTTTAAACAATTTTTTATGGAAATTATATAAAATAAAACAGAATCCAAGTATTATTATATATAAGTGTGAACATGTTACTAGTTGTTAAACTGTGATATATCACATAGTTGCTTATATTAAAATATTAAAAAGTATTTATATATATTACATTATAGCACACACCAAGATTAGAAATTTTGCCCCCAAAACAGCATTTTTTTAGCAACACACACATCAGGATATATATTAATTTCAAAATATTGGCATTTTTTTTAAGGTTTTATTGGTTGCAAGGAAGGTAGTATTTTTTAATAACTTTTTGTTCCTTAAAATGTTCTAATTTTAGATATTAGCATGTATTCTACACTAAATGTTATAATTATCTATCCTCAATTATGCATCAGAGACTTAACGTGATGAGGAAGTTTTGGGAATTTTCGAGAGAAAGATCTTACGCTGCATTCTTCTTTTCCATGATCCAGGTGATCTAACTTAGAACTCTTCTTCTCCATCTAACTTAGAACTCTACCAAATTTATAAACAACCGGATATTATAAAATTCGTCAAATTACAGAGATTTAAATGGGCTGGTCATCTGTCTAGAATGAATGAATGAAGATCGTTGTTGCAAGAAAATCTTTCTGGCAAAGCCCATGGGAAATGGACCTCGGGGCAGACCCCCGTTAAGATGGATTGACTGTGTCAAAAAAGACCTAAATACTTTAAAGGTCCAAAACTGGAAAACAGTTACCAAAAGTAGAGATGCCTGGAGAAAACTTCTGGTGAAGGCCAGGGCTCACCCAGGGCTGTCGAGCCGAAGAAGAAACGTTTTAATTTATATGAAAATACATTTGTTGGGGGCATTTAATAACAGCAAAAAAAAAAAACTGCTATAGAAATTCCATTAGTAAATGTATCAAACTAAACTTACATTTCGAATGTCCTAAAAATTCGCTCACCAAATATAGGAATACAACTCTCGAAATTGTATACTATTCCTCCCATAAATATTTTCAATTCTTCTATTTACTCTTCCTAAAAAAACAAGATATAACAACGTTGTAAGCTGCTACAGATCCTTATTATTAAATTTTTATTTTCATTAATTCATACATAAACTTAACTCAGTGGCGCAACAGCCCATGAGAACCAATGCCTACCGTGCCCATCTCAGTATACGTGACCATTGGGCGCTGAGGTGCATGAGCAGATGTCCCGATCAGGTGGTCAGTCGGAAGCGAAACCTCCTGTGTTTTGTCCCCACAAGCAAGCTTGGTACCTCATTTTCGACCCACTGAAAAGATGAAAGGCTGAGTTGGCCTTACCCAGCCCGAGGATAGAACCCCGGACCTGTGGTGTGGAAGCACGATACACTACCACTTGACCACTGGGCCTCAATTTGTGCATAACATTTTTTTTTTGTTGAATTTACTTTCTATTTATCAACAATTCTACTTTTTCAATTATTGGTTTATATTACTATAATTAAAAAATTTACAAGTAAAATAATAATCCAAAACATCAATGGAATGTAATCAATTTTAAACTGGGATTAAATTCGGTAATCTTCACTTTTGTTAGAACTTCTACCAGTTTCCCATTGCTGAAAATTCATTTTCATTGAATAAAAAAATTTTCCGTCATCGTAAGAATCTCGTGCATATTTTTAAGAGAATTTTGAGGACAGATGATCCCGAAGATTAAAATATCAATTTTCTAAAAGAAAATAGCTGGTATAAAAAATTACAAATGGATATGGGAATTTTAAGTTTAATAAATTATCTTTTTCGTGCGAATTACCGATCTGAGTTACAGGTTAAGATTTGGAAAAAGCGTTCAGAAATATACTCTTCTTTTCTAATTCGAAATGTAAAAAACATTTTGTACATCCAATGCATTTTTATGAATAACTTTAAACAGACTAATCATGAGTTTAATGCTTTACAAATAAAAACTTAATTAAAAATACTTCAAAAGAATAATCAGCTCTATGAATGCATCCGCGCATTTTAACATACATTTAACCCGGCACTTCTCGCGCAGGGTGTGTCATACCCACTGTCTAACTTTTTTTCAACGCTCCTTCTAAACCTTTTTTGGAAAATGGACAGTTTCTCGTGGGACTTTGAGATCATATCCTTTGAGGGGCCTTAGCTTGTAGGCGAATTCTAAATATATATTTTTCAATATCGCCTCTTCGGGTGTGTCATACCCTGCGCTTGAATCACCATTACAGTTCTGGATGCATGAGCACGTTTTAAATTTTCCGTATGCAATGGCATATTATTGTAGTTATGATGAAGAAATGTGATATTTAAGTAATTAAATAGATACAGTTCAACAGTATTTTCGGATGTAGAAATTTTCTTCGCGGTTATAGTGAGGAAAAATCAAATGATGAAGAATATAACAGCAAGTATGATTCCTCCCCTGAAATCGATCCAGATTTAGAAAAGGGATACACTGTCGAAAATAAATGTTTTATATGTAGAGATATAAAAACATTTGGGAAGAACGTAATTTTAAAGGAGAGAACTGGTGCACATCTTATCCACTTTCAGAACTTTTGAAGGAAAAAAAAAACTGTTGCTGGAACAATAAGAGAAAATAAACAAGAAATTCCAAAATTTTTTAATTTAAAGAATAGAGAAGTTTATATACTCCTATATGTTTATTTTTAAAAAGATACAGATTAAAAAAAATTAAGATCCAGTGAAAAATCGCACTCAATCACGACGAGATTAAAGGAGTGTATAAGCAATGCACTGAAATGCCCTTATAAAATGAACAGAAAAACTAAATTTACGTTTGAAAAATGTAATAAACATATTTTATTTCCTACTTTTCTTCCTTTTTAACCTTTGTATGCATATTTTACGGTAAAAACACAATGTAAACATCCTAGGGTATTACATACCCTGCGCGAGAACTTTAAATCGTTTTTTTCACGCGAGTGATGCTGGGTTAAGCATAACTTAATCAAAACGTCACCAGTATGAGATTTTTTTTATTAATCATAAAAAATCGTAACCAAAATCACTTAAATGCTTTCATCTGTGTTATTATTACAAACGACAGACAAGGTTAAAAACAATCACGGCGTTGACATAGTAAAATTTCGAGCGATGAATGTGGTTTGTTGTTTTGAACAGTTGACTTATCAATAAAATTCTAATCAATTTTGAGAACCTCTGAAAATAAGTGTTTCAAATTTATTTTCAATAAAAGCTTAAAATAAAATTTTCTGAAAACCTTTCATAAAAAAAAATAGATTTTTTAGTTGAAGTGGCATAATTTTAAATTAAAAAGTCTCCATTAAGAAAACTATACCAGAAACAGTTTTAGCCACCAGGGGGCTACGTTATTGCAATATAATGCATTATTTCTTTAAATATTTTAGGTATATTATATGATAAATGCTTGAAAAATTTGTATCTGACCAATTCATTTATAATGAAAACAAAATTCTCCTTATTGGATAAAATATATAAACCAAAAGTCTTTCATTAATATATTTAGGGAAAGTATCAAATTTTTATTTAAATAATCATTTTTATTTCAAAAAATTGAGTGGAATCCCACGAGAAAAAAAAACTTAAAAATAATCGTCAGTGTGTGAGAATATATAATTCAAATTCCTTAAAAGAATTATCGTCTGAGAATAAATAATTCAAATTCTTTAAAAAAAAACTTTCGTCTGTTTGAATATGCAGTCTTCCAGCATTTATATTTTTAAACACGCAGGTGTTCGAAGAAAGAGAAGAAAAAGAACAGCAAAAGATGGAGTTATAAACAGGGTCTTTTGTGTTGACGAAGCACTTTATGGAATCAGCAGTCAGTTGAAAGAGTACAAAGATATTTTTGTGGTCCTTCAGACAAATAAATTTCCTCACTTCACCTCATGGTCTGTTGGGACCATAAATCCTGAATGTGTGTTTCTATTGAAACAAATTCAACTTTCAAGAAAGTCTGGATGTGTTTGTATAGTGATAAAAAAATCTTCATCTTTCAAAGATAACGATTCAAACTGTTGGTTATCTTGAACAAAAGTTTTAATATATTTAAATGCCCGCTGATATTGAAACTGTGTGTCTGGTTTTACTGTAATAAAATTTTAAAAAATAATTCCTGACAGTGGCGCACACAAGGGGGGTGTCCTAGGAGTCCAGATCCCCCCCTCCTTCCCAAAGCCCTTGACTTTTTTCGATTGATGATAATCCTATATATATATATATATATATATAACGTAAAGTTTAATTAAGTACTTGTAATTAACAATTTATTTTATTAATGCTAATTATTAATTCAATAATTTATTTTTTTTACTGTTTGTTTGTTAACAAAATCGAAAAAATCAGAAGAATCAAATGGTGTTGGCTTGAGATATGATACGAGTTGGGGGACTTTCGACCGTGGACCCCTCCCTAGAAAAATATTTGTGTGCGCTACTGACTCATCCAGGGCTTCGAACCGGAACTGAACCGAAAACCGGAAAAAACCGTTATTTTGGTCGGAACGAAAACCGGAACTGAACCGAAAAAAATATCGGTTTATTTCGGTTCGATATATCTTTCAGTCATTTTGTTACTGTTACCAACTTATCAATATTTTCTAATTTAACGTCAACTTTATAATTATCATTACATGTATACTGCTTCTCGATTTCCTATTTTGATATTCACTAGTATTTTTCTGTTTCAGTTTCGCATGAAACTACTTGTAGAAGACATATTTAATGCAGTTGATTAAACTAGAAGTATAGATGATTTTTTAAGAAAAATATCGAGTTATATTTTATTTTTCACATCTCAGCATGCGATCATCCACGGATGTTTGTATAGACTGTTTAGATCAGGGAGGAGTAAATAGACAGGAGAGGCCCTAAGTGACGTAGCATGAAGCATCTATCAAATCTTCTGCGCATAAAATGGGTGTTTGGTAATGGCGGCGATTCAAATGTTTCGTAATAGTAGTATTTCATTAGGCGATTTTTACGTCAATCATTGATGTCATCATCCATCACTCCGCCCCCAAATGAATCGGGCTGGCCAGGGCTTCGAACCGAACTGAACCGAAAACGAAACCGGAAAAAAGTTATTTTGGTCGGAACGAAAACCGGAACTGAACCGATATTAATTTTTTAGTTGAACCGGAACGAAAACCGGAACAAAAAAAATT
>BMAO01032101.1:32804-143290 GCA_019973975.1 Trichonephila clavata
TATTATCTTTATATATAAAATATACGTGTCACAGTGTTTGTCCGCAATGGACTCCGAAACTACTCAACCGATCATAATATAATTTTGCATACTGTGTGTCATTTCGTTCAACTTAAAACATAGGATGGTTTTTATTTCAATTAATCACGCCATAATTTTTTTATTGCCGGAAATGTGAAGAATCCGGAAAAACGTTGCCAGATTCCCGTAAGGGAATAATCGCAAAATGTGGCATTGCTCATGTGTCTGTGGAAGCAGATATTACAAACCAAAATGCACGAAAATTAGTGCCTGGCGTATTTCGGGTGTGGAATCCGATTTTAGAGTCAGTTTCCAAAAATAACCGTAACTTTGCCGGATAAAGCGGCCGACCGTATTTAGACACACCATAACAGGGGCTTACATTAAAAGCCTTGAATCGTGAAAACTTGGACCCTGGCGTACTTCAAAATGGATAATCCGAATCTGATATCCAGTCTGAGAAATAACTGTAACTTTGCCGGATAATTCAGACGACCATTTATTACGCAAACCGTGGCAAGAGCTTACCCTTAAGTCTTGGTGCGGGAAAAGTGCGTTTCTGTTGTAATTTCGGGATGGTGAATTTTAGAAATTCCTGTAACTTTGCCACATAATGCCGGACGTACCTAATGCCCCTTCCAGGGACTGAACTTGCCAGCTCAGGGGAACAAAGTAATTTCCGTTGCATTCTAGGGACGGGAAATGCGATATTTGAAATTTATTTCAGAATTTCCACTAACTTGCCTGATACTGTCTTATTAGGAGAAAAGGCAAATGATTCGAGTTCCACAGACCGGTATTTTCATTATCTCTAGCGACTGAACTTGCTCGCTCAGGAGCATCAAAGTCACTCCGTGTGCATTTCGGAGTGTGAAAATAGAATCTGAAATTGAATTTTTGGAGTTTCGATAACTTTGCGGATAATGCAGTCGACCGTATTTTAGACACACCGTAGCAGGGACTAGCCTTAAAAGCCTTGGATGTGAAAACTTGGTCCCTGGGAATTTCAAAATATTTAATCCGAATGTGATATTCAATCTGAGAAAAACAGTAACTTTGCCGGATAATTCAGGATGACCATCTTTTACGCAAACCGAGGCAGGAGCACACCCTAAAGTCTTGGCGTGGGAAAAGTGTATTCTTGGTGTAATTTGAGATGGTTTAAGCGAGTCTGAAATCGAAATATAGAAATTCCTGTATTTTTGACAGGTAATGCCGGGGGATCGGAATATTCTCGAACAGCAGTAGCAGCTATCTTGCCGACGTAAAGTGAGTGAGTGAGTGAGTGAATATTAACGTCGCACTTTTCAGCTACACGAGGGCTTTTGGCGACTGACGCGTAATTTTGAACCATGGTCAAGTGACGCGGACGACACCTGAGCTGGCACGCCCTCTCCTAACTACCACACCACACCAACGGGAGGACATTTGAGCTCTCGACAGATTTGACATGAATCGCTCCCCTACACGGCAAGTTTTCAGTGGTACTGGGCTCGAACTCATGACACGCTAGCCATGATCCGATGCCTTGACCACTTGGCTACCACGGCCACTGCAGACATAGAGACGAAAAAGTGGATCTTAATTGTATTTCGGAACTGGCGATCCGAATATATATATTCTCAATCCAATTCAATGTAATCTCATATCTACGTCACATAATGCCAGACGAAAGTATTTTGCACGAACTGTGGAAAAAGCTTGCTTTAATTCTTGAGGAGAGAGAAATGCTTTTCTGGTGTTTTTCTGGGATGGGAAACAATAATGATGTCAAATCGGATTTTAGAAACTCGCGTAACTTTGCCGGATAATGCCGACCAATCGTAATGTCCCCCTTCAGAGACTGAACTTACAGGAGCAAGGGCGTCGAAAATGGGCATCAAGTACTTCTCGGGGTGGGAACGAGAACCTGGATACGGATTTCAAAAGCTTCGGTAAATTTTCTGATATTGCTGGAATGAGGTCAAATGGCTTTGTGTTCGAGTTCCACCTTCGGATTTTCATTCCCTGTAGCAACTAAACTTTCAGGTGCAGTCGAACGAAAATATGATTGCAATAGGGAATTGCATCTTCGTGCATTGTTGTCACTGAGTTAGATGGCGGAAAAACGGCACATTCAACATCAGCTGCCATTGAACATTCTTAAAATACAAGATGAAATGTGTACCATTGAAAAAAAGGGTGGATTGGCTACAGTGTTGCAAATGAATTGTCATGATCAGGGATAATTGTACCATGATCCATAAACATTCACTCAAAGCATTAGATAGAGCTTTGCAAGATTTAAATGGTAACGAGAGAATATTCGGTGTTGTTGCTGTATTAGTGTCTGATGATTTCCGACAGGTATTAACAGCCATTACACGCTCTACTTTTGCTCATGAGATTAACGCCTGTTTAAAACAACCGTTTTGATGGCGAAACGTCGAAACACTTCGACTGACCATAAACACTCGAGTACATTTGCAAGATGATCAGTCTGAGCAAATATTTCCTAACCAACTACTGAATATCGGAAACGGTGAAGTAGAACTTCATCCCAATGCATAATGCATTAAATACCCAGACGATTTCTGTAATGTTCTTTGGGCAAAAAGGAACTGATTGGGAGTGTCTTTCCGGATATACTGTATAATTATCTAGATAATTATTGCCTCTGTAATCATGTTACCTAATCAGAAAAAATGTTGATATTGTGATGAAATAAACTTTCAGACACAAGGTTGTTGCCAGTTGATCCAACGTTTTTTAAACCAATCGACACTATTGTTGATGAAAACAAAACCATAAATTTTTCAACCCAGTTTTTGAATTCTTTAGATATATCAGGAATGTCACCACATAATCTTCGGTTGGTTCCCTGGTTTTTATCTGCGTAACTTAAATTCACCTAGATAATGCAACGGTGCACGTTTGATCATCAAAAAATTATACCAGGAACTTCTTGAAGCAAACATTTTGACTGTAAAGTTTGAACGAAAATTCGGTTCTGCTACTACGGAATTTGTTGCCACGCGTATTCCACTGATACCGTCAGAATCTCTAATACCATTCAAAAGGCTTCAATTCCGATTCGTTTGGCTTTCGCGATGACCATAAATGAATCTGAAACTGAACAATATTCATTTGATACTTGGACTTAGAAAATCCATGTTTCTCGATTGGGCAACTAGATGTTACATGCTCACGTGTGCGGAAACCGTTGAATCTATTTGAGTTAGCAAAATACGGGTAACCGAAAAATATTGTGCACCGATTAGCGATGAGTTGTATAAAATTATTATTTGTTATACTTTAAAATGATAAAAATAATTTTAAAAATTGCAAAGGATCAACGTTATTTACCATATTTATAAAATTAAATCTTCATATGTTGTTACTTAACGACTTCGTTAGTAATTCATGCATTATACTACACTCAAATAGGAGATGAATGAAATGCAAAATTAAAATAATTTGTTGTTTTATACTTTATTTCAACCCTCCAAAATTATAAACAAAGATTAATTTGTCTGCATTGAATAGCTTAGAATAATATTGAACTAACGTATTAAAACAAAGCCACAGCAACGCGTGGCCGGGTCAGCTAGTTTTAATATATATGATAACTCTATAGAATCCAAGAATGAACCTAATTCTTATGATGTCACGTGTTTCCAGCCAATCATTTAATGCTTTCCGCTGTTGCCAACTTTTGCTTTTTATAGAAATTTCTCCTAAAAAGTACACATTTGACAACTATAATAAAGCACAAAGGTAAGCAAAATACACTTGATATATAAAAGTAATAATACAAGAATTCTTTTTTAAATTCCGAAAAACTTTTTGAGGAATCAGTTTTTGAACATCTTTACCTAATTGTCAAATTTGGAAATAGATCAAAATGTTTCGAATTACCGGTTATTTTGAATTCAATGGAGCAGACGTGATTACGTTTATCATGTAACCACCATGAAATATTATAACCGTCAAAAATATATTAATATGTGTGTATTTTGATACATAAACACGTAAACATACGATGAAAATAAGATTTAAAAAAAAAACTGGAAGGAATTCGTGAAAATTTTTTTGCTTAGAAAAAAGTTAGGTTAGAGTTAGGTACTAAAAACATCTGCTGATCTTGATAGAAAATTCTGCACCTTTAATCGTCCTTGGGGAGATTGTGACAGAGAAGATTTAGTGGAGCAATACCACCCAAGAGAAACAAAGAGTAAAACATTCTAAAAGAAGCCGAATCGAATTAATGCGCCATGCTAGAGATTGCGACTATTTGGCGGATTAAACGGCGCCAAATAAAACGAAGTTGAGCAAACCAAATCGGATTTAATTGTGCGTTGATTTTTGTGCTAATTGGAATGATAGGCTTACGATGACGATAATCGAGAAGAAAGAGAACAATGAACAGAGAACAATGTATAGAGAGTACACACAAATTTAGTTTCCTTTATAAAATAAGGCGTTCCTTTTCTCTTATTTTCTTCATGTATTAGCGTTTTTCCGCTGAATATTTTTTTTCGGGATTTTTTTAACGTATGTCGTACTCTGAAGCGAAGGTATATTGGCGAAGGACCTCTTAATTTTGAATTTAGGTCAAGTGACGAGATAAGCAGTTACAGTAGCAACTCCTCTCCAAACTTCCACAGAATGTTAATTGGAAGAATTTAAGCTACACGACGCTACTACAAATTTAACGTGTATCAGCCCCTCTACACGGCGGATCTTTATAAATTCTAGAGCTTATATACGTGACTCGACAACGTTGGCCACGAGCTTGTGACCGTGACCATGACCATTCGGCTACTGCGACATTAGAGCTTTTCCGAAGACAGAATAAAAATAAATAAATTTGTGACGGTTCTATACGCGGCTCTACTAACCCCTTTGGGATTCTTCTGAGGAAACAATATTATCAACCAACTTTCACCGAGTGAGGAAAGCGTGATTATGCAAATTAAGTTTTTTTAAAAAAAATTCTGTATTCGCGAGTTTTAGGAGTTAGTTGGCGAGTTTGTTGGTTAGTTGGAGGGTGAAGAATCGTGAAATGATTAAGTGCTTTTGGAGTTTATCAATTGAAGATTACTGAGATTGGATCAATCGACGGTGGTTAAAGTTGGATAAGGATCGCCTTCAAGCACTCAGGCGTAGGACTTGACTTCATAAAAATACTGGTATCGTGATTCTTATTTAAATAGAAGTTTAGCTTATTAGGGCGCGACGTAGTTGATATTGAGCTTGTTTTGGTTATCGTAGAATCAGTTAAGGGTCCGGATTATCCCCAGGTTATTGAGTCTCACCTCCGCGCTCTGCTATCTGATCTGTTATCTTAAATTAGATTGTTACTGTATCTGCTTGATATTTTAGTGACAATAAAATAATTAGAGTGAATCATGTCTACTAATTATTCAGTTTCTCACACACACCTAGCCGGGTCAGAGAGTAGACAAGGGGTTTCAGAGGGAAGCAGGAACCGACCGGCATTACAAATTCACTTCGGGAACAAAATACATTTCATTAGCCAATATTAATAAAAGAAATCACAAATGCACAAAAAAAGTAATTGTTCAATTTAAAATTTGTGATGGATGGTTCCTATTCGCGCTCTTTCACTAATATTCTTGGGGAAATACTTCTTTAACTGTTGTTTTAGGTTAAAACCGCCTTCCGTAGAGAGAGCTTGATTTTATGCTAATTTGAGAACTATTTGAACTTTATTAGAGTAGGTGTTATGGTTAGTTATTACACTGTAATTAAAGGGAGTTTAGCGAAGTGACTTTTTGGAAGCCTTATTGAAAGGGAGAATAAGCTTTGGACTGGAATAGAGTTGACCCAGGTGAGATCTGACGAGTGCTCTTCCATCGGATTCTTGGTATCTATTTTCTTAAAATAGATATCAATTCTGAAAGGAGTTTCACAAAAAGAGCTTTGATCATGCATATCTGGTTATCGTGACATTTACAAGCAACTGATTAACCAATCTTCGTCGCAAAAACTTATCACTCACTTTATGGTGCCGAAAAACAAATCGACTGAAGTTGTATCTTCAAGTGAGAAAGCGATTTTAAATTAATTCATCACAGGAAGAGGCTCGCTTTGGATTACGATGAGTAGCAGTGAATTATGCACGTGAATTTTAAATATTTCTCCATGTATACAGTGGAATTAAATGTTTTTAAAATGTTTCCATGTGGAATTAAGTTTATTTTGTTTGGAAGTACTTTCTTACAAATTTTGTAAATAATTGACATATTTTTTAAGTGCTACTATTTTTATGCGGTCCCTCTCCGCCGCGTAAAAAAATTTTCTGTCGTATGCCGACAAAGTTGTTTGTTCTATGTAAGTATTTATGAAATTTTCGCATATTTTTTTGTGCGGTTCCTATTTACCGCACAAAAACAGGTTTTACTGTATGGTTTAAGTAAAATAATTTTAATATTTTTTTCGGATGAAATGAACCAAATGACAAAATATGAAACTAAATTTTTGTTGTGGAAATATTTCAACGTTTATTATATTGTTTTAAACATACCATTGAAGTATCTATTTTCTTACAGTATCCAGATCTAGTTGGAATACACCCGCCTGTGGAAGGAAAAGTGATTTGTCCTCAAAAGAGCGAAATGGTATCAGTTTTTTACTACTTTTTATTGAAAACCCTGAGAAATATTTAGTAACAAAATGCAATAACTTATGTTTTTCTTATTTTTAATTTATTTTTTGGGGTGATTTAATTCTTTTCATGTTGTACATTCCTTTCTTAAAGTTTTTTTAATGCATATAAAAGCTGAAAAAAATATAAAGTACACTTTCTAGCTTAGTAAAATAATTCAATAAAGCAAAATGCAATTTTAGTTAAGTATACAACGACATTTTTAGATCCAATCTAGAAAAGATATTGGTGTTGGGAACTTTACTTCTTAAAGTCAAAATATCGCCAACATGATGGAGATTTCACTTGATTGGATTAGTACTTCGAATCTAGACTTAATAATTTTTCTAGTTCATGAATTAATTTAGTAGCTAGTTACATTTTTAAACTAATTTTTGAAGTGAAAATTTCTTTAGCCGCGTTGGGCACTTTTTGGAAGGGGAAAATCTTATGGGTTCGCGTCACCGACATGCTCATGACTGGCGCACGCGCAGTGTGCTGTTCGCCTTAGACACTTTTTGGATGGGTGAAATCTCGTGCGTTCGCGTCACCGACATGCTTGTAGCAGTATATCTGTTGCTATACAGCTGACGTATAGTGCTGTGTATATCTTATAAGTGAAATTGAATGGATTTCGTGAAAAGTTCAATTTGTATATACTGTGCATTGTTGAAATAGTGTTTTTGTTTGATTATTATTTGAAACGTTTAATGAATCGTTTGAAGAATCATTGTGGAGTACAATAGTGAGCACTAAATAAATATACTAATATTTTTAAGATAAAAAATAGAAACAGAAAATTATTTTAAATACTCGTATTTATTTTGGCGTTTGAAAATTTTATATTATTTAAAATTATTTTAAATCTTCGTATTTATTCTGGCGTTTGAAAATTTTGTATGATTTATTTTCTAATATTTAACCTCTGCAATGCATCACGCAATCCGGATTAGTATTAAACAGTGGCTTAGACATCTTCCTATTGCCGTAGTCAAAAAGACTTTTAGTTGTTCATTAATTTTTTTTATTGTGGATTTTGAAATTAAAAATTTTACAAAATCTAATAATAATTCAAGATTAATGTGTTGAAGTTCAAAATATGGTTATTAATGCAAAATTATAGTTTATTGTTCTAAGTTTTCACTTCTATCGGCAATCTCTTAAATGCCAATTTTTTATTATTTTTTTTCCTTCATATTTCTCAAACCGAGGGTTGCTTTTATTATACTAGACAAATTATGAATTTGTAAATTACTTTACTCAATAAAAATTACCATTTTGTTCTTAAATTACTCCTTATCTGAAGGGCTAACTTACACTAAATCACTAGAGATAATCAAAAATAAGTCTAGACCAGGCGTCGGCAACCAATGGCACGCGGTACAATTCTAATTGGCACTCTGCACCACTCTTCAAGTTTGTCAGTCTTTGAGTGGATAGAAACTGATAGTTTTAAAATGGTGCTTATTGAACCATCATCTTCAGATTTATAGACGGCAAAATTTGTGGAAATGTGAAAAAATCTGGAAGGTAACTTTAACAATAGATCGAAACATTTTATTTAAATTATTGGATGTCAAAGATTGAGAAAAGTAAAGATTTGAAAAAAATTGTACGTATTCTGCTTTCCGCTTTTAGCTCTACATATGTATGATAACAAATCTTTTCTCACATGAAAAGTACTTTGAATCTACGAAGTTGTTTAGTAACTAAACATCCAGAATCCGTTTAAAATTAAATGTGCCAAGTAATACCCCCGATATTGCGATATGAAGCACGAGCAAGATTCACATAACAATATAAATTTTTTTATTGAACTATATTGAAGGTATTTTAAATTTTGTGTTGTTTATTTCTTGTTTTAATAACTATGTTTAAAGGATGCATAATACATAATATGTGTAGAGTTTTAATTTTTTTTATTTATGTTTGAGGAATAGCTATATTTTACGCGTTAGTTTTATGTTAATAAGTATATTTAAACGATATATAATTAATATATAATAGAACTCCATATCTGTATTCTTGATCTCTATTCCTTAACTATGAAAGCATTGCCGTGGGAATCAAATTGTTCCAAATATTTCCCTGTTGTGCAACCTCCTGAATCATATTGGTAAATTGGTTTGGCACGCCATAGCTACAAGGTTGCCGACCTTTCTCATAAAAGTTTTATACAACTGATAACATAGGCTTCGTCATAATATCTATTGCAGTTTGTTTTCGGGGAAGTTACAGGAATTTCATTTGTAATAACTGTGTGAAAAATTACTCTGTTATATTTTGTATTTCATATTTGATCGAATGAATCCAAATTTAAATAATTTTCTTAATAAATTTTTTTTTAATGTACCATGTTTTTATAACCATTTTTAAGCATTGTCATTCACTTCTGAGCTATGGTCTAAATTTCAAGTCTCTTGCTCATTGGGGAGTTAGTTTAAACTCAATTACAAAATCCCACCCGGACAGACGTACAAGAAAGGGAGTTAAAAAACATGGTAATAAAATACGATAAAATCTACTTCTCTAAGGATTTTTTATGCCGATGTCAAATGAAAAGACAAATTCATCAGTCTCGCGCTGCCTTAATATTGAAGTCTGCCCCAAAATCTGAACAAATTTTCTAGCAGAATATTACCCAAGTTTTACGTGGAGTTGCAATTCATCTATTTATAATATGCAGTCTTTAAAACTTGAAACTTTCCATAAACACATGCACTTTTCCCTTTTGAACATAAAATGTGTGAAACCTATTTAACATTATAGCTTAGAAGATGAAATTCTGAGCATGTTTTACTTGAACGAGCAAGCTTGAGCGTTTTACTCTGATAATACTTGATGAGCATGTTTTACTCTGATAATACTTGATGAGCATGTTTTACCTGATCGAGTATGTTTGACTATTTTTTACTCCACTATCGGTTAATTCGACAGAAATAAGTAGATTAATCAAATATTCAACTCTCTGCAAGCTCTAGTCAGAATATGATATTCAAGTCGAGAATCATTTTATGTGAGAAAATGTCGTGGAATGGAAACCCGTTATTTTAGCAGCAAGAGAAGAACAACCCTAAGTCTTCAAAACCACTACAAACTAACACTTGCAAACAACCTCACTAAACGTCCTTGTCCATGAAGATTCTCCTAGGTCCTAGACGGAACGAATGCACCATCGACTTTTCTTGGCAGCTTCACCAAAAACTCTGCGAACTTCTCCGGCAGGTTAAAAATGAATTCTGTGCCGAGATGGGGGCGCTTGACTACCATTTGGGAAACTGCTGACGCAACCCCCGAATAGCGCGTAGGACGAAACTTGTGCAGTACCGAAGGCTCTGACCCGAGAGCCGGGGTGTACTTCTTTTCCGCTAAATGGTTCTTACCTTGTCAACGTAAACAAGGATAGAGATGGCTTCGGGGATTATTGAAGCGACCCTCAGCAGGGATGCCCAGAGCACCCCTTGGGGGTTCAGGCTCCATGGAGGGAAGGACATCGGATTTCCCTTGGTCATTCAGCGAGTGAGTTTTGGTTGGATTTGATTTCATTTGATTTAATATGGATGTGATGCCACACTAGAGTTGTGGAATGAGAAATTTGTTTGGAGTTGTGTGACAGACCATTATTGCCCCCCCCCCCCAAAAAAAACTTTCCAACAAATGTTTAGAAAATTATTGTTTTTTTTTTTAAAAAAAAGAGAGCCTAAGCTTTATGAAGAATCAAATAAATTTGATGTTTAAAAAATATATAAGATTGATCGGTTAAATAAATTAGTTCAGAATTAAAAAAATATGTATGAGGAAGTCTGATTGTTGAGAATTTTTAAAGTAATGTTAAACGCTTATTAAATGTGTTAAAATAAAAATTTTGTGTGTTTTATATTTTGAAACTGCTATTGGAATTATGTGAATTTGATTAAAAACTTGTTTGGATATAATTAAAAAAAATCTCTAAAAACTAAATTCTGCTTCTTCTGAAGGCTTCCTGTTTTTAATTTTGTAGATCAAATTTCCGAAAATTATATTACATTAGAATTAGAATTAGAAATGTTTTGTTAAAGAGGTTTTGTTGCTGAAATTCTTTGAATTTTTTTAAAAACTTGCGCTATTGAGAATGTTTGAAGATTTTTTCCGAAGTGTTAATTTCTTTCACGGTGAAATGGAGACTGCGCGGAGTAGAAATTCTTTAAATGTTTTTAGGATGGAAAAGAAAAATAATGTATAGTTTAATATTATTAATTTTTACAATTTTATTAACAAATTCTAAAATAATAGTCTTATGTTTAAATAACTTTTTAATAATGATTAAAGTATAATAAAAATAAAATATATTCTTTCACCTTAAAAAAGTTAATTTTTTTCCCCAAGCTTCTTCTCCAAAGAACAGATTCAAAATAAAACATTTCTCTAGATCTCCTGCATTTATTGCTAATCTTTATTACTGTTTACAATAAAAAGAGCATAATTATAGTTATTTAATGCGATAAATACTTTTTCAAACCCGAAAACAATTAATATACAGCACTATCTGCTTACAAAAGAAAAAATGTGTTCATTAAATTGCTCTAAGACAGTTCATTTTATAAGATTTTGAAAGAACTAACATCAGACTTTGTGTTTAACTCTCCATATATTCGAACACATAATTCTATTAAAAACTTCTAATGAAAAAATCCATGTTGCCAATTTTATCTTAGAAAATTGGGATGACTCAATTGAAAGTTCCAAATTATTTTTAAAAACGAGTTTTATATTCTATTATGATAAATATTGAAAATTACTTATTTTTTTTAAGCAAACATAATTTTTTAACATAAAATAACACTGAGTTATACAATAAATAACACTTATTTGACAATTTAGAACCTAAAATAGAATGTGAGATTAATTTTTCCCAAACCAATTAAATAATTTTAATCCATCCATAAAAGATATTTAAAGCAATTGATAGGAGTAAAAAATTATACATCCTTTCAAAGTTAAAAATAATCAATCTTCCCATTTAGAAACAATGGATATCCAAAATGATTAAATTTGAATTCTTCAACTTAACATCTGTTACAAAAACAGAAGAGAAATTGGCAATAAATTATTGTTTTAAAATAGAAATACTAAAATATTTAGTAGAAAATGACAATTACCTGTTAATGTATGTTAATTATTTCTATCAAAAAAACCTTAAAATATCCTATAATGAAAATAGTTACTTTTAAACGCGCAAAATCATTCAGTTTCTTTTCTAAACACATAATTAAATCTTTCAAAAGCTATTTATTTTATTTAAATCAACTTTTTTGTAATTTGTAATTGTCCCTTATACATCTACGTGTATCATTCTAAACACATTTACCAAAACTTCAGGAACCAAATAAGAAAAGGAAAAGCATATTTTTAATCAAAATGTCCTGCAAGCCCCCTTCCCATTTAAAAAATCAACTATCAAACCACAATATTTCAACATGACTGTATGATTAAAAATTTCTTATAAATAAGTCTGTAATTACATTTACGTTTCTTTTCTTAGTAATCCGAGAGATTTGAATTTTCGAAATCTGGCAACATCATCAAAAAGCGTCATCTATTTAGAATACTTCATACAATTATTTCATGATTTATCCTTCCAAACTATTTAATAAACACCATCGATCGATAATAATCGATGATGAAAACTATTCATCTCATCATCGTCATCTGAAAATATAACATTTTATTTCGATTGTTTGGAAGGTGATTCACGAATTCTCTGGCATTGTTGCATCTTCAATGACAATCAATTACGCAGTCCTTGGCTTCAGCTCAGTTCGGTTGGCGGATTAAATAATCCTGTTCCTCTTTCGTTTTCCGGATTATTTTTAGGAGGAACGCCGAAGAACCTCTCTCGGTCGCGACCTTCCCAACCAGTCTGGGGTTGAATGAAGACAAATGGTTTGCGAAGTTATTCAGAATTCTGAAGTTTATAGAGTGTTAAAAAGTGAAAGCAAGGCACAATTGTTGCTTTTCTGCAAACAAAATCCTGCATAACGATACAAAAATGGCTGATCTATAAAGAGCTGTTGAGAACCCCGAAAAAAATCATCTAAAAATGGGGTAATAAGACTAAATAATAAACACAGGGGCATGAAAACTGTTTAAGAGCAAGGGAAGCAAGTATTTTGTCGAATTTATATGGATAGTATCATAGATTTTGTAACTTATGAAATGGCGTCTAAAAATCACAGTTCTTTCTCTGATATGTATTCTTTTATAATAATATTTTTTTAAACATAAACAATAAATACAGAGTTTAATTTGATCTATGGTGTTGTTTTTGATTTAGAAGTATTGGTTCGACTTTTATAATTATTCTGAAAAATGTTAAATTTCGACATTAACACAGTTTTGATTTTTTAATTGATGACTATAAATTACTTCTTTGGTATATTTAAACAACATATAACTCATTTTTTAAAAAATTACATAACGGTTGAAATTAGACAAATTGTTTTTATTCATTTTATTTTGCAAATCGCCCACTTGCGAGTGAAGCCTATTTTCGATAAAATGAAATCGCAGAAAAAAATTAGTCTAGAAGGGATTTTAGTTTTTTAATTAGTTATTGGCCTAATTACTATTCTTATCACTTCAGATCGGAAATTATAAATTTTTAACTCTTAGAAAATACGGAAAAAGTAATGAAAACGATATTTTCTCGAATTAAATTAGATTTCATGCTATTACCTTACGTTGGAAATATATTAATTAATATGAAAAAAAAATTATTACGTACAGAAGTTTAAGAGCAATATATAATATTTATGTACTTCATATTATACTGTCGATCAATTTCGCTGAATCAAAAAAACATTGGCAAATTAAAAGACTTCGCCAAATGGTATCAAACAACATTATTGTGTTTGTATATGAATAGGAACAGACTTCCTTCATTGGCTGCATATCGCGGCATTTGGCGACGTTTTTTATTTGACGAATTGATCCATGATATAGCACGATAGTACCAATATTTATAAGGAATCTTTCGGATAAAAAAAAAGTTTCTTTTTTTAAAAAAAGCTCACTTTATTTCCTATATTGGCAAAAGTAATCCTAAAAAGTTTAGTGTTTAGTTAAATTTTGGTATAATATTGTTCTTAGATTGTTACTTTTTCAATTTCTACTATTAGTTCACTCTCTCTCTATATATATATCTTGTTCAAATTTTCAATCGTTAGTAAAATACTTTCTATTCATCCCTTCAAGTTCAAAAAGATTTTTTTTAAACTTGTAGTAGATGATACTTGATGTTAAAACAGTTTTTTCAAATAATAATTCATTAATTAAATTAAAAAATGAATAAATAGTAACAAACAAAAATAATAACCCAACAGCATATATAGAAAGGACAACCATTCGTTGTGTTTCTGTAGCGCAATGGATAACGCGTTGGACTTCTAATCCAAAGGTCGTGGGTTTGAATTTTTCTTAGGATGGCCTAATTTCTGAGAATGTAATTTCGTTTTTTTTTCTCTATTTTATTAAAATAATTAAATTTAATTAATGAATAAACAGTAGTAAAAAATAGTCCAACATCCTATGTAGGAAGGAAAATGGAAAACTGCAAGGAAAATCACTTTCTAATTTGTTACTTAATATTGTGATTCTGTCATGTGCATATACATATTTATATTAATTGTAAATTTTTAATAAGAAGTAACTAAAATAAATTTTTTCTTTGTTGACCTAAGTAGGAATTGACTTAACTTTTTTTATATTACTTGTTTCTTTTCAAATCCATTTTTATGTATTCTATATCTCGTAATTTAATAAAGGATATATATGATTCTTTCAGGTTTTAATCATACCATGTTTCATGCATTAAAATATAATGATAATTGGTATTAAAGTTTTCTTTTTTATTTCTTCTAATCACTTTTTAATTTGTTGAATCACATTTATTATGCATTCCTGCTTCTATACAACAAATTATATGCATTTATTTTCTAAAATCTTGATTATAGGCTTACCGAATGACAGGGTTTCCAATTAAAAAATTCAAAACTCCTTAAAATTTCACCATTTTGATTTTTTTAATTGAAATGGTGTTGAAAACGGAGTAATTTTGATTGTTCCATAGATTTATAAAATATCTGAACTGTTGCCAAATTATCTCGTAATTATTTTTTTTGTTTTTAATTTATTCTATGTGGAATTCCATTTATCAAATGGAACATCATCGGTAACATGATGTATTGGAAGGTATTAAAGCAAACTAAAAAAACTTTTTCTCAGTCATCATTTGCGCATAAAAGTCAGCTGCCACCATATAAATAATCTTTGGAAACACAGACGTGAGGAACTCGACAGGTTTCCGTGGTGAAATTAAAATAAACTTTAAAAAAAAAGCATTTAAAAAATCCGAGGGGTTAAAAGCGTCCTAACATTAGCATCAATGCTATTAGTGGAGTTTAAAAATAGACTGAAAGGGTAGCTATTTATCAAACAAAAGTGTCTGAGATTTGTTTTCAAGAAGTTTTTTCATCTGACTTTTTTGTGTGCTTGATTTAAGGTTACAAAAGTAGAACCTTTGTAAATTGACCCCACAAGACTCGGACATACTGGACAACACACACAGATGTGGTTATATATAAAAACAAGTAATTTTTTTAAAAAAATTTAAAGTCAATTCCTACTTAGGTCAATAAAGAAATTTTTTATTTTAGTTACTTTTTATTAAATAATTACAATTAATATAAATATCCATATACATATAACAGAATCATAATACAGGGTGCGGCAAAAAAACTCGGACAAATTTCCTGCCTCCTAGAATAGTTAACGAATTTATTTTTAATTGGTATTTTCACGTTTCTTTATCCACCACTTTAATAATAAAATATTTCTTAATATATTTCATAGTTTGTACTTTGATTTATGTGTTTCTGATAACGTCGAGCAAAAGGTCTGCTATTCTAGAGTTGTTTCAGCAAGGGAAATGACAGTAGGAAATCGTTCGTTTGCTTAATGTGCCTCGGCAATCAGTGTCTGATGCAATCTGCTGTTTCAAAGAGCTTGGCAATGATGGTCGACGTCCAGGAAGTGGAAGAAAACGCACTATAAACACTTAATTGAATCGTAAGACCATCGAAAAGCGAGTCCAGAGAAATCCGAGGGTTTCCATGAGGCAGATCGCTCGTGACATGGGAGTGAGTGAGTGATTTTGGGGTTTATTGGCGCAAGAGCCGATTTCGGCTATACTGCGCCAAACATTTGTTTTAATATCTGTGGTCTAGACGGGAAGAGAGAAAGAAAGAATGAATTGAATGACAAGAAAGAGGGTCGAAAATAGAGAAGGATCACTAGGGTACCCCGGGTTCGTGAAGCCCGTGTTTACCAAAGGCAGTAAACCCCGTGGGAAAAGGAAAAGATCACTAGGGCACCTCGGGATTGTGACACCCGTACTCACCTAAAGAAGGTGACATGGGAATAAGGGACAGATCGGTAAGGCGAATAGCAAAAACGGAGCTTGGACTAAAGCCTTACAAGTTGCGAAAAGTTCAGCTTCTCACTGGAAAAAAACAAACTCGTACGGCTCCGAAGATGCCGAAAACTTTTGAGACTAGTCAGCGCTGGGAGAGAGATTCCTTTTCACTGATGAGAAGCTGTTTACGGTTCAACAAGTCCATAATTTCGAAAACGATAGAATCTGGTCTGAGGACGCTCCAAGCACCTCGGCAATTGTTGAACATCGCCAATATCCAAAGTCGGTCATGGTCTGGGGCGGAATTTGCGCAAGTGGCAAAACACCTTTGGTTTTTTTGGAAGAGGGCGTTAAAATGAATCAAAAAGCGTATCAGAGGAACATTCTTGAAGCTGTTGTACTTCCGTGGGCCAAAAAGCATTTCGGAAATGCAAAGTGGACGTTTCAATAAGACTCTGCACCAGCTCACAAGGTCAAAAATACAAGAGTGGTGCAAGGTGAATTTTCAAGACATATCATCTGAAAAATGGCCACCCTACTCGCCGGATATCAATCCCATGGACTACAGTGTATGGTCCCTTTTGGTGTACAGGGCCTGCACTAAACCGCACAAGACTTTAGACTCTTTAAAGCAATCGCTTCTATTGGAATGGGATAGATTATATAAAGGAGGTAAAAGATTTGAGGACCATTGCTGAAAATTTCTGCAAGCGTTTGCGCCTCTGCATTGCTGCAAACGGCGGTCACTTTGAAACCAATTAAATTTATTTGTTAGTGCGAGTGTACTCTTAATATTATTTGTTATATTTTGTTAATTTCTTAATTTTTTATAAAGTTATATAAAAAATTGTTTGTCCGGGTTTTTTTGCCACACCCTGTATTAAGTGGCAAAATAGAAAGCGAATTTCCTAGCAATTTTCATGCCTGGTAGTTAGATAATTAATATATACTGTTGCCATTTATTGCTTTCATTCGGGACAAATTTAATCCCCCCCCACATAAAGTAAAACTAATTAATCAAATTTAATTAATGAATTTAAATTTTTAAAAAGCTGTATTAACATCAAGTGTCATCCACTACAAGTTAAAAATGTATTTGAGCTTAAGTGAATGAGTAAAAATAATTTTATAAACGACTAAAAATTTGACAAGATATATAAATAAATATATATAGGGAGAGAGAGTGGGAACTAATAGTAGAAATTGAAGAAATAAGAGAACGAACGATATCGAATCATACAAACAGATTTGAGCAGCTTTAGAAAACATGTGACATCACATCCAATCACATAAATAAATACAGTACAAAACCGCAGTAATAAAAAGATGCATGTTACTTTTGAAACGAAAAAATAAAAGCATACGTTCGGAACCGTGATCTTTAAGAAGCGTTTAAATGCATAATTTTTTTTTTATATTCAGAATCAGTTGAATTAGAATATGCATATAAAATTGTCTTGGGAATATTATTACAAGAAAAAATTATTGAAATGCAATTTTTTTGGCAAAAAATGAAGAAAGAATGACCTTTTAGAAACATTCTCTTTTTATGAAAATTGTTTCTATAATAAAAATAATATTTTGTCTATATATAGCCAGAGTTTCTATACATGACCTGAACTCAGATTTTTGAAAAGCTAATATTATTTTCACAGTTACGAGCAATTGCAATAATGAAATTTTTTTGTTAAAATTTCTCTAATATTCTATGAATGAATTCATTTCTAAACTAAGGGCTTCAAAAATCTTAGTTCAGCCTCGGTATAAAAGTCCTAGAAAAACGTTATTATAATAGAAGCATTTTGCAAAATAAAGAGAATGTTTTGGGACATAAATAAATACAGTATAAAATCGCAGTAACAGCAAAAAAAAAAACAAAAACAATGTTACTTTTGAAAAGGGGGGGGGGGTGTTTTTTTTAAACAGTGGCACTGTCAGTTGAATGAGAGTTTTTGAGTAAATTTTTTACCTTAGTTAATTGTCTTTAAAGATTTTACTTTACCTTTATGCTTGGACATTTATTATGATTCACTTTTCAAACCATAATGAAAAAAATAAGAGAAATTCGCTAAAATTTATTCATTTCTGGACAATTTGCAAGAAGTTCTACACAAAACAACATTCGGGTAAGATCCGGAAGTTATTTAATTGTCTTACACCAAAAGTGTGAAGCCTTTTTACCAACAAAGGTTATATTTTAATTAGGTAGTAATAAAAGAGGCCACGCTTTAATTTTGTTATATTTTCTTAGTATATATATAGAGAGAGAGAGAAAGAAAGAGAGAGAGAAATAGAGAAAAGGGGAGAGAAAGAGGGGTGAGGGGAAGTGAGGAAGAGAAAGAAAGGGAAAGGAAGATAAGAGAAATATAAAAAGAGGGAAAGAGAGGGAGAGAAAAAGATAGAGGGAGAGATACAGAGAAAGAGAGATATAGAGACAAAGACAGGTCTTTAAATTCTGAAATAAAAAAAATGTGTTAAACACCGCTTCACAAGTAACAAAAGTTACCAACATAAGTATCAAATTTCTAACATTATAAAGAAATTAATTTAAAAAAATTATAATATTAAAAACTATGAAGGCTGCACAAACCACTTTTGAAAGCCGCATGGAGTAAAAAAGACTGTCATTTAAGAGAAATTTTTACTAATTAAATACGAACTTTTAGATACTTAGAAATTAGAATATTTGTAACGTTTAGTTTAAGTGTGTAAAACACAAGCGTTATAAAATCAAAAAAGAATAATAATACTCAAAATTACGAATTTGTGAATCTATGTAATTTGTATTTCAAACCTCTAAAATCGAATATGTTACTTAAATTATTAGTAGTGTGAGTTTATTAACTAAATTCTACATAAAAGGACAAGTTTGTAAGTTATTTGATCAGTTTTTGGAAGAATAACTTTTTGCGTGCTTTTTAGAATTACAAGAAAGGGATCTTGAATAAAACAAAACTTGACAAAGTAACTAAAGATTAATATAGTGTAATTTTATAACTATACATCTATCATTTGAGAGCTGTAACAATTTTTTCTCTTTTTTTTTGCGAAAAATATTACTGCATTGAAATAGAAATATTTTTTTCATAGCATTACATTTATAATTAAAGAATGTTTAAAAAAATACCATCACAAGCTTGAATATAAAAATGTCGAGCTTTTTCCTGTTTTTTACTTTTTTTTTTTAAACTCTCTCTCTCTCTCTATATATATATATTTAATTACAATATTCGGATAAGTTTATTCTTATAGGCAATAACTTCTGTGAAACTCCGTCTAAAAATAACCTTAAAATATTGAGGCTCTTATCCAGTTATTTATAATTCAAGGGGTTCAATAACACTATTAAGAATTTAAAGCAGTATAGGCAACACACTTATATATTCTTGTCATATGTTGTCATCGTTGAAAGTGTGTTAAGTTAATCTCGCTGTCAACATAGTTTCTATAGTTAAAGTACTTGTGTGTTACATATAAGTATGTAATAAATATATTAAGTACTTTTATGAAAATTTTTTTTAACTCTTCATTCCTTATTTATTTTATAAACATACTTTCTTCAACTCTTTCATGCATGGTGGTACATATGTTGTACCACTAATTATTATTCATTTATTGTGTGTGTGTGGTGGTACATAAAACGCACCACTTGTTTGAATGCCTCAGAAATTGATGCAAGGTGGTACATTCTCTGAACCACTACAGAGGTTGACTCCTAGCAGTTACTCAAGTTTCTAACAAACGTCAGAAACTTATTGTATGCAATGGTTTATGCAGTAGTTCATTCTTTGAGTAGCTGTGAGTCCGCTGAGTGGCTTTTTTTACTGGAAGTGACTGTATTGTGTATTTTTAAGTGTAGGTGAAAAAGATTATTGTGATATTTGATTCAAATCAGGTAAGTACATGTATTATGTAACTAAATAAAAGTCAATATTACACTAATTATTGCCTCATAAGTGCATTGCGCAGTGCTGGTTTATTCATTGGGTGCTTAGGGTAGACGCCCAGGGACCCGGGGCTTGGAAGGGTCCGGGTAAGCTGGACTTAACCGGATTTTCTGTTATAAATTTCGATCCATCAGTGCCAGGCGATCTGTAGATCTTTTGCGTCCAGGGCCCGAAATGAGCTTAAGCCGGCACTGGCATTGCTAGTATGAAAATATGAGAGTCCAAAAAATGTACCACCACGATATTGAAAGCCATCTTTTTTACCATTACAAAATGCATCCCTTATTTTTTCGCAATAATGGATATGTTTATTGTGCCAGATAGATCTGTTGTAAGTTACGTTTTTTTAATAATAATATTCATTAAATAATAGTACACATATATCTTAAATGAGCTATAGCTCGTGTTCAGGAAAAAATAAATACAACTAATACACTTATTCATGTTAATCAGTGGCGCCCATAGGAATTTTTCGGGGGTGGGGGTTGTTCAGAGGTGAAAGTCCGCCATTCTCGTATCATGCTCCAATACGCCCACCCAACATGTTCTTTTAATTTTGTTGAATTTCGGGAGCAAAAAACAATACAAAATTAATTATCGAATAAATATTTAGCATTAATTAATAACAAATAATTAAATTTTACGGACTATATACATGATTAGAATCAATCGAAAAAAATCAAGGACTTTGGAAGGGGTATCCAGGCCCAAGTATCCCCCCCCCCTTGTGTGCGCCACTGATGTTGACTAAGTAAAAATTAGGTAAAATAAAATAATGTGCAGAACAGAATACTTAAAATTAAAATTAACATTAAGTACATCAGGATTAAATTAAATTAAGTTTACAACATTAGATTAGGAAAAACTAAAAATGTTTTAATTTATAGGATGAATAACAGTATAAGATGAAGAAGTGTATTTATTTATTTCACAACTATAAAATAACTAGCTAAAGTTGCATTTGCATTTAAAGAATCCATAATTATCTCAAAAATTTTTGTTTCCAGAACTATCAAACTGCTTGAAGCGTTAGTGGTACAAAATATGTACCACCTATTTTTTAAAACTTTGGACACCCTTTATTTGAAGAAGTGTTTCATATTATTAATATGCACCAGTTTTTGTTTAATAGTTATAGATTTATGAGGTTTATCTAAAATTTTTGTAATTATTTCCTTCTAGTGCATTATTTTTTCCCCAAAAATTCAGTGCATGAAAGAGTTAAAGTAATATTAGTCATTAAGAACAAATAGTATCAATATGAATAATTACCATATTTTTATATGATTTAAAAGATTAATTAGAATTTAAAAGATGGCAGCGCAATTAAATCGTAGTCAAATGAATCATTTAAATTAAAATATTTTTAGGAGAGAGAAGGAGCCATTGACTATAGACCTTATAGTTTTAACACAATCGAGTGACGAGAATGGCATTTAAACTAATATCTCACTTTGTTAACTTACACGCCTTACCACCTTAGAAAATTGCACTAATTTTATCTGTAACACTATACGAATATGAATCGTTAATTTTTATTCGAATTTAACAAAATATTTTAATTAAGTTATTTACAATCACATTATATTATACCAATTATAAGTAATTGCTTTAAAACACAAGGTATGTAAATTAATAATTTTCCATGAATTAATTAACATGTAAATAATTAACATATTTTAATAAATAACGAATCACAGCAATACAAAAATCAATTAATAAAGAAAACAGAGGCATCGAATGGGGAAGAAGCAAATGAATTATACAATATCAACTTTAGACGAGAGTCTAAAAATTTAGAAATTTTTTCACGTCGCACTATAATGAAACAGCCTATATATTGCCAACTATTGGCTATGACTTTCTAATTTTGAACCACGGTTAAGTGACGAGACGACCAGAGTTTTTATTCCCTTCACCAAACTACCACACCATGCCAACGGGAGGACTTTGAGCCTCGAAAGATTTAACGTGCATCAGCCCCTCTACGCGGTAAGTATACAATGGCGAGTGAGTGAGTGAATATTAACGCCGCACTATTCAGCTACACGAGGGCTTTTGGCGACGGACCGCGTAATTTTGAGCCCTGGTCAACTGTCGCGGCCGACACCTGAGCTGGCACCCCCTCTCCTACATACTCCACCACACCAACGGAAGGACGTTTGAGCTCTCGACACATTTAACGTGCATCGCTCCCCTATACGGCTGGTTTTCAGTGGTGCTGGGCTCGAACTCATGACACACTAGCCATGCTACGATGCCTTGACAACTTAGCTACCACTGCCACCAGAACTCGAATTCTTAACACGCCGTGAACGAGTTACCATGACCACTAGGCTAATGTGGTCACTAAAGTCAGTATTGAACGGAACACTATTCATCGGGACGGGATTTACGGCAACACTACCTTTTCCCTTTTTTGTCGATGATTGACACCAATCAAAGACATTTCGTTGTTCACCTTCTGGGAAGTGGGGATTTTTTCGCTTAAGAAAGTAAGGAAAATAGAAGAAATATTGTACCCCTTCCGTCTGAAAACAGGAGATTTTGGTTAGGTGATATCGACATTTATAGGTTTTAACCAACCACATGGTGTCCAGAAAGCAGTTAAAAGAAAGAGAAACCTCATGGTTCGAATTTTGAACCAAGCGCATTCTCAAATAAGCTTTTGTGGTTCAAATAGCAACCCCCTGTCTTCAAAAAATAATTAAATTAATTTTACAATATTCCAAAGCATACTTAATATTAATCTCATAAAAAGAATATACAGTAGAACGTCGTTTATTCGAACGTTTATCATCCGGAACGTCAAATATCCGGACCAGTTTTTTTTTTTTGTTTTTGTCAACGATATGTATTGTATATGAATACATTTTCGAACAATGTAATACTCAACAGTTGTTTCACGTAAATGCAAAAGTGACGGGAAAATCCAAGGTGAGGGATATTTGGCGAATTTCAGTTGTGTGATTTGGGAAACATCTGCGCGGAATATTAGAACAGTTTGTTTCCAAGTGAGGGGGTGTATACGTGCTCTTTTGTTGAGTTGTGAACTGCTATGCCTTCGAATTCAAAACGGAAGCACAACGTCTTGAACATAGAGACAAAATTTGAAATATTGAACCGTCTTGCGAAGGGAGAGAAAGTACCAACAACAACAACACCGAAAGTAGCAAAGGTCCATCAAATGCTGACGCGTTTTTATACGTTAGAAAAATAAGTGATTATTTTGCACAATCAAGATAAAATTGCGACATTTTGCACCTATTTTACTTTTTCTTCGAGCACGTTTCCCGCATGTGATGATTTTCAATATTCGTATAGTGTCCGGTTTCATATACTGCATGGATCGCATTCGGTTTTCGGTTATCCGAACGGTGTCCGGTCCCAATTGATTCGGATAAACGACGTTCTACTGTACTCTTGGTAGAAAAAAAAAGAGCAACGATGTTAAGGTTGATTTTTGAACCAAGTCCATTCTTAAACATTTCGGTTGAACTATCGACCTACCGTCTTGTAAAGTTTAATTAAATTAGTTTTACAATAATTCAAAGCATACCTCGTATTAATACAACGGAAAGAATATACTCCATTTCCTATGGTATAATATTTGTTTTGAAAATTTGTTAATTTTGACTTGTTTGATTAAAGATTTCCATTACACGATATCCGCCAGTATACCAAAAGCAACAGGCGATTCTTAAAATATTGTTGTATTAGAATAATATAAAGGATTTAATTTGAGAAATTTATCATTTTTACCATGACTGTATTAAAAATTTACCCTATAGAAACGGATTTTGCTGAACGATTCTGTCTATATAGTGCATAGGTTCTCAACCTTTTTGAACTGGCACCCCCCTTTTCTAGTGAAGATTTCGATGCCGCCCCTTTCCCCTCCAGAGAAATAAGAGTGTACGTAATACATGGTGAAAATAAAAGTTAAGTTTTAAAAAATATCCTGTTACTAATAAAATATATTTTCAAATTTAATTTTTTTCTAAAGCCCCAATTTTTTTACTTGCGAATTTGAAATAGCTATTGCTACAAATATATTTAAATGTGTAATATTGTATATTTTAGTCATAGAATAAGATAGTGTTGGAATTGAAACGCTACTGAATTTCTTCTTCATTTAAAAGAGTGGAATAAAAGATTTAGCTTACCTGTTAAAAGACAGGCAGGGGTTTTGATGATACGAATTAATTCAAAATAAAAACGATTGCTTTCAAAAAGAATATAAATTGACAATTTCAGTCTTTAAAGAATCACGTTAATTCCTGGTTAACAGATTTAATTATGTTTCTTGGATAATATACGTAATGAAATGCAGCGGGCGAAACATTTTTCTTACTGCTCACAGACAAAGACAACGTACACTACAGAAATTAAAATTTACTATATCATTCACTTTAATGTAGGTCTAAATGTAAAATGTAATTTTTAAGTTTTTCATCCACTTCTCGAACTATCGAAAAATGTGAATTTTCGTACATGTGCTATAGAAATGATTTAAATACATACAATCAACATAAGGTAAACAGTATTAAAGTTTACTTTTGTTAGTACATAATCAGAGTATTTTTTTAAGTCTTTTTTAGACTATATTTGGTTAATTGCCCAAGCCCCTCCGTGCCATCTCAACGCCCCCTAATTTTCTCTGGATCTTTTACTGACCCCTGAAAGCCTCAAACACCCACGTTGAGAACCTATGATATAGTGCTATCTTTCATTTTCCAAATATTGTATAGTTTATAGTATAGAACACTTTTTTAACCTTCCCAAACACATACAACAACAACAATTGGTACAACACTCCGTGCTCATATATCTTACAAAAAAATAGTCCCTTGAATTTTCATTTAAAAACGCGATGACCCAGAATTTTGGTGCCGTATATCTATACATTGAGTCGGTGCCAAAGGGAAGAGAGAAAGGCAAGATATGAACACACGCTGAGGGAGGGTAGTATGTCTCTACGGTGGAAGACGCTGACGACGGCATTTCGAGCCGGGGTTGTCTCGCGTTTCGGCGCGCGGAATTTGGTTGTGTTTCGAACAGAGTCGTCGTGCGGGGGTGCAGGACCAAAATAGAAGACGCTCTTCGCGTGTAACTGAGGTTGTAAAAGAAGACAGAGGGCGCGGTATCGTAAACATTTTAGTAATACGGTTATTTTCTTAAATAAAATTATGCGCAAGATCTCAATACTAATGGTTAAAATGTGCTCGTGTCAATCTGAAGATGCGTACGAGGGGGAATTCCTCAAAACGAGCTTGTAATCTCGACGAATATTTATATCCTACACAAAAATATTATTTTCATGGTTATTCGTTACACCTGTAAATAGTTCATTGACTTTTAATAGAATTTTTGAGTGTTCTGGGGATATTTATGGGAAGTATGTGGTTTGAACGGTATTAACATTTTCATATTTTAATTGGTATACTCTGGTTAATGAATAGATTATGGTCACAAACTCGTGGTCGGAGTATTGCAGGTTCGAGTCCTGGTGCCACTGAAGACCCTCCGTGTAGAGGGACCGATGCATGTTATATCTGTTGAGACTTAATGTCTTCCCGTTGGTGTGGTAAGGTAGCTACGAATGAGTGAGTGAGTGAATATTAACGTCGCACTGTTCAGCTACACGAGGGCTTTTGGCGACGGACCTCGTCATTTTGAACGCTGGTCAAGTGACGAAGACGACACCTGAGCTAGCACCCCGTCTCCTAACTACCACACCAACGGGAGGACGTTTGAGCTCTCGACAGATTTGACGTGCATCTCTCCCCTATACGGTGGGTCTTTAGTGGTACTGAGCTCGAACTCATGACATGCCTGCCATGATCCGATACCTTGGCCACTTGGCTACCGCGGCCAGAGGTAGCTACGAAAGGAGGGTGCCTCTCAAAGTTTCGTGCCGTACCTTTGAGAACTTCGAGCCTAGACAAATTTAATCTTTATTAGCTCCTCTAACAGGCATATAACCTTTCTTAGATATGATGTGTTTACAAATTTTTAAGTTCTTCCCTAGCAGCATCTGTGATATGCATATTTCTCCAGTTTTCCAGGAAGTTCTAATTTAACTAAAGAATTTCCAAATGACGTTCGCGTGCTAATGGGCTCCAGGAAGACGAGACAAGTGACAGTGCTTTTTTTCCAAATCATCAGTCATGACGTAATTTTTCATTTTGGAGAGTAAGTCGACGATGGAAACGCACGATACGAAAAAGAGCGCCAAAGAGTATGTTGATATACTCAACAGCTTTAAAAATATTTAATGCGGAAAATATTGTTTAAAACACAGTGATTTTATTGTTGTTTATATGTAATATTTTCAAACTGTTTCCTTAATTAGTTATTAACGTCACTTTGAAGCTTTGAAAGGTAATGGTTCGTTGGCGTCATGGGGTAGTAGAATATTATTACTATAAATTATAGTTTAAAAAACTAAGAAACACCCTTTTATAGTTAATCGAATTAAGTTGTAGTTTAATCCTTTTGTCGATAAATCTGGAAATAGTATCTAAAATTAGTCGCCAGATGCGGAATGGGATCTGAAAATGGGAAATAGTTAATACTAATAATCTTGATCAGCTTTTCATATATTTATTTATTCTGATACCCCTTTCCTGATAAATAATTTTGTTTGACTTGAGTGAGTGAGTGAATATTAACGTCCCACTATTCAACCAGACGAGGGCTTTTAGCGATGAACCACGTAATTTTGAACCAAAATCGAGTAACAAGGAAGTCACTTAAGCTGACACCCCTTTCTAACTTCCACACCACACCAATGGAAGGACGCTTGAGCATCGACAAATTAAGTGGGCATCTCCCCCCTACACGGAGTGTTTTCAGCGGTAATAGGTTCAAACTCATGATACGCTTGACAACTAGTCTACCGCGACCACTTTGTTTGCTTGAGGGAACGTCGTAATATATGTTACATTGGGACTACTGAAGACAGACAATGGGTACAGAAGCCTAGTGGTTATGGTCACGAACTCGTGGCCTGCGTGTTATAAGCTCGAACCCTAAAGCCACTGAAGACTCAACGTGTAGAAGGGCTGATGCACGCTATAGCTGTCATGACTCAAAGTTCTCCCATTGGAATGGTGTGGCAGTTTGGAGAGTAGGAAATGCGACTCTAATAAACAATCAAATCAAAACTGAGGAGGATTTTCCCATTCATTCACGTAAAAAGAATAGGAATAAACCTAAATCAGTCCCCCTCCCCGTTTTTATTTTAATGAAAGCACTAAATCTTGAGAAATCAATGCATTTATTGATTTTACATGATAACGTTATTGATAATAACAATGATTAAATAATGGTGCTATTGTTGTTGATTTTATTTACACACAAGTTGAAATATCCGGCGTTCTGTAGAAATTTAAGAGTTTTTTTAAGTAAAAAGTTAGGCTTATGATTAAATTACGAACGAAATTGATAAGATTATCCTTTTTTTTGTTGCATTTTTTAAGAAAATGTATGATAAAAAGCAAAATGCATGAGTGTGATTCAATGCCATGTATGCCATATTCTACAATGGATACGATAGCCTAGTGGTCAAGGTAACGGACTCATGGCCGGCGTGTCATGCGCTCGACCCTAGTACCGCTGAAGACCCGCCGTGTAGGGGAGCGATACATGTTAAATCTGTAGAGAGCTCAAACGTCCCCCCCCCATTGGAGTGATGTGTTATTTGGGATAGGGGGTGCCAGCTTAGGTGTCGTCCTCGTCACGTAGCCATGGTGCAAAATTACGAGATCCGTCGCCAAAAGCCCAAGAGTAGCTGAACCACTGCCACGTATTTTTTCACTCACTCCCGTCATATTCTACATGTTAATCATCTATGTACGATGAATAGCTCTTACAAATGCGTTGGAGCCAACTTATAGAAATTCTAGAGCATTTTATTAGAGTTTGGATTCTAGATTTTTTTCGTTTAATCCCACGATTGCAGTTGCTCTAAAATAATTAAAAATTTAAAAAAAGACGAAAAAAATTCCTTTTTTTTTTAAATTTAGAAGCTAAATAATATACTTGAAGTATTTTTAGTTTTTTTAAGAAAATATAAAATTTATTTTAAGAAACACGAAATTATATACATACAGTGTCAATATTTTATATTGAATTAATAGATATTTTCTTAACGTTGCATATACGTATACTACGTACATCTTTTTTCGCGCAAGTGAATTGAAAAAATATAATAAACGAGTTAGAAGGAGAAGAAAAAGTTTTATTTTATTTTGCTGTTTTATTTGTTAATAGTACTTTCGCCGAATAATCTGGTATTTAAAAGGTTCATCCATCGGTTCCTATATAAATGATATCCCAAGAGAAACATAAAAATACTATCTTTTTTCGTCGCTATTTGAGACGATTTGCACCACACCCATCTTAAGCTGACAAAATAAACATTCCTGTCAAATTTCTAGTCTGTAGGTCTAATAAGCTCAAAAACGAGAGCTGTTTATCTCTTATGCCCGTCGCCTCGTCTTTTGATGTCATAACCAAGAAAAAAAAGCAGGATGGAGTAGTAGTTATATTCTCAGTAAATATGACAAATATTCTTATTTCGAGAAAATTTAAATTAAATTACTTGTTAAAATTTCGTTAACTGTCGATGAAAAAAATTTTAATTTACTTGACATTTTATTCCAATATATGTATAGTTAACTTCTGCTTTGAGTTAATTCTTGTTGTTGTCGTGTCCTTCCCGAAGGGAAGGAAGGAAAGTTGCCAGAGCCTAAGACAGGTTGGATTTTTACACGATAGATAGCGACACCACTTATCTCCCCCTCCACAATTTAGGCATGGAGCTGGAGGGGAGGGAAATATTCTCCAGATCCCTACACCCGTGGTTTTAACTGCTACCACCCACAAGACTTTCGGACCCACTGATTTAACGAGCACGTTCTCCGTGTGTACTCGGAGGGTATTTGGTGGAGTCGGGTATCGAACCCAGGCCTTCCAGTCTGGCGTCCGATGCTCTAACCCCTAGGCTACCCACAGCCGAGTTAATTGTTAATTGATGGATAATAGAACTTGGAAAATTAAGTTTCACAAAATTTGTTCTACGAGGGGGGGGGGTCACATAAGTACCCGACCTGACTTAGAGATGGCGGCACTTGTTTGAAAAATATGACTGTATTAGAAAGAACACAATCTATACAGCATGTTTCAAGCTTGAGTGAGTGAATATTAAAGTCCCACTGTTCAGCTACACGAGGGCTTTTGGGGACGGTCCGCGGAATTTTGAACCCTGGTCAAGTGACGCGGCGACACCTGAGCTGGCAGCCCCCTCTCCTAACTACCACACCACACCAACGGGAGGATGTTTGAACTCTCGACAGATTTAACGTGCATCACTCCCCTACACGACGGGTCTTCAGTGGTACTGGGATCGAACTCATGACACGCTAGCCACGATCCGACGATGCCTAGACCACTTGGTTACCACGGCCACTTTTCAAGTTTGAAGACGCCACTTTGCTTCGTATTTGTTTGGCAGCCACCAATAGTGAATGTTTTCAGTGAATTTGTGAAAAGGGAGGAGATTGGCCATCGTTATGTGATAGAATACTTTTATTTGAAAGGTCTCAGCCCAACCAATAAAAAAGCCTGAACTAGATTGTACTCTGGGTGTATGCGAGTCTGCCTCTTACTTTATAACAGTAAAATATTGGGCTGCAGAGTTTAAACGAGGCCGTACGAGCTGTCAAGACGAGCATCGCAGGGGTCGACCAAATGAGGTGACAACTCCAGAAAGTACCAGCTATAAAATAATTCTTAAGATCTTATATAAAATTAATTCATAAGATCTTCAACTCTAGAAATATAGTTGTGTTATGTATAAATTTGGGTAAAAAGAATAAATAAATCATTTAAAGCAGTGTTTCTCAAACTGGGGAGCGTGCCATCCTAGGGGGCGGGATAACCCTACGAAGTGGGCGCAAGCATATTGAAAAGTCGAATACAAAAAATTACTAATTTACTGAACTAAATACATTTTGACATAACAAAAAATAAAGTACACCTTTACACTTATAAATATATCAGCATTGGGCAATGTTTTTGTAATTAGTTTAACAATACTAAAAGAACAAGTTTAATAATTACCAGTGACCCCATGGGTTTGTCATATATAAAATTATATGCAACAATTAACACATTTTGATAATTTGCACTGTTTATAATTAATCCCTTAAATTCCGATTAAAAATAGTTAGGCGATTTGCTCCCCAATGCCACCAAATTTTACAAATAAGCGAGCGTATGTGGTGTATTGGGGGGGGGGGTAGAAAAGGAATAAGTAAACAAATCCTTGGAAAAAGATCGTACTTTGGAAAGACGTATATATACGTCCGGGGCGATTAATTCACGGACTGAGTGAGACGTTTATATACGCAGGAAGAGGTTAAAGTCGTATTGTAGGTTTAACGTCAAAATACAGTATTATTGAATTCAATACTTTATTATTGTACTGAGGTGGGGAAATGAGAAAATTATGATAAAGTCAAACGCTAATCTAAAATTTATTTTCTATTTTAAAGTAAAATGCACTTAACAATTGCTGTACTTAGGTTGGGTGTAATATTTTTAGGCAACAAAGTTTGCTTCTGGATTGTTTCCATGAAAGCCATAAAATACTAAGATAGAAAACACAATTCGATTCGGCTTTTTTTAGCGCGTTTTTCACGTAGTGGAACAAAAGCGCTATTAGGACGCAAATTTCTTCTTCGTCTTCATCTTCGTTCCATATTTTGTCGTACCTTTTTCTCAGCCAATAAGCAACCCATTGACCTCGGGTTTTCGGCATTGGGTCGCATTTGTACCCTAGATGAGCCGAATCCTATTTAAATTTTCCCATAGTTTTTCCGAGTTTTCCTACAAATTTTACTGAATTTCGCTAGTTTATAACAAAATTTTCTCAAATTTTACCTAGTAAATTTATTGTTTGCAAAAAGTTTTTTTAAAAAAAAATCTACTTGCATTTTGGAGGAAAACGCGCTAAAATTACTTGGCAATGCCAATGATAAATATCTTGTTTTATTTGCATAAATAATTTCGAGATTGGACGTGGACTCGTTGGAAGACGTAAAATCAACAGAACGGGATAAAAGCGTACTTTCAATGAAGTAAAAATAAAAGTAATAGCAAACTCTTTATGATACAAATTAGCTTTAACTAATAAACCGATAGAGATTATTTAAAACACCCACGATGAACTTTACAAAACTGTGATATACAAGTTCTATACAATTATATAAATGATTCCGAAAACAATTACTTAAAAACAATATTGAGTATGTGTGTGAGTGTTAAAACTTCAAAAAATTCAAAATTTATTTTCTTAGTTTTCCAAAATATCAGAATATTAGAAGGACGCCACACGCACACCTGACTTCTCCTGGATTCAAATCCACGTCCTACGCACAGAAGTCTGTTTAACCACTATATCATCTTAAACTAATGTCCGTGGACCCCCGGGGTCCCCAGCGTCTTTCTAGGGGGTCCGCGAAGGTCTCTCCTTTTGTGTTAAGATATTCCTCTTTTACAGATTGTGAAAGGCCCGGTGGTAAAATTGGAAGACTAATCGTTAAATTTCCCCAATGGAAACCTTTACTAGAACAAATTAATTCAATCAAGAATTAAGTTAGTATTAAAAAAGGGATTTGTGTAGTATTTTTAATTAGATGCTTACTGTTTTCTTAAAAAATTCTAAAAATTTTCTTCTATTCTAAACAAAAACAATTGGACGTAGAAAACCGATGTTGCCATTCGCAAAATACTAAATAGAAATACAATTTTATTACTAACGTTGTCATCTGAAATTTGAAGTTTCTAATTTTGTAAGTAAAATTAAAAATAAATGAATAATAATAATATTTCCAACAACGAGGAAGGTAGTAAAATTTTAAGCTTTGAAGAAAGCTTTAATTTGTGTTGAGTTAAAATAATTTGGCGAGGACTCAAAATGAACGCAATTTCAAAATGCTTCTAGAGGCTCTGTTTATACTAAAATAAATGACATCATCTATGAGTCACTACGTTTACTTAATGGAGGATTGTATTGTGCGGCTGGTACTGAAGAATTAAGACTTTTTATGAGAGTTTTTATGCTTTGTTTACGAAGACGGAGGTAATGAAGTTTCGCAAATAGAACGCTTTAAAATAAATCAAAGCTATCATTACGAACAACTTCTCTTTTCCCCACCACATGTAAAAAAATATTACTTAAAAGAATATAGAACTATGTTATATTAAATACTTAACTCCAAAGACATTAAAGTGAGTAATTGAAGTAGCAAAATGAAACGACATAATAGCTATTATCATAATTTAGCCTCGATCACAAGAGATCACAAGTCGATCACAAGTGAACGACTCATGATCTGGCCTCTCCCTCGACTAATTTCTACCCCACGCCAACGGGATGACTTTGAACCGCGGCAGATTTAAGGTTTCCGAACACTTAGGAGTACTTTTTTAACACCCTTTTATAAGCTTCACTCGTATGTAACAGAATCTTTGAACTAAATTTTTACCCATTTTAAAAGATCAGATTAATTCAAAATTTTGCTCACTTGTCCAGCATCGGTGACAATACAATTATTTATTAATTTTGTTCCATTGTCCTTAATCAGGATCATCAAGACTAACGATTTCCCATTTTCAGATCTCATCCCGCTTCTGGCAACTCATTCCAGATCCCATTTCCAGATTTGGCGATTAAAAGATTAAATTACAACATAGTTCAATTAACTATAAAAGGGTGTTTTTTAGTTTTATAAAACTGTAATTAATTAAAAAATAGCAAAATTTATAAATGTGTGCTTTTTTACTAATCAATATCAATAAAAACTAACATTTTACTCACAATAATTTTTAAAAAAGTATCTAAATTTTACGAAATGCCCAATTATAAGAGAAATTTTAGCAATATTTTTGAAAAATTTCAAAGCAGTTTTAAATAAAGGTAAACTTACATCAGTAAAAGTATTGCTCAAACAAATTAGATTTATTATCTAGAGAATGTACTAAAATTTTAATCTTTTATTAAAATTAAAAAATTTTAATAAATGATCGAGTCAATATTATAAGAAATGTGACATTCCTTATGAGACCATTATTTAAATAACAGGCCATAACTCAAAAAATTTTCATACAATAAGAAATATTTTAGTACATTCTTTAGAAAACTATAAATATCAGGTTCAAATAGTTTTATAGAAATACATTCATAATATTTTAAGTTATCAGACTCACCATGATAGATCTTGAACAATTTAAATGCCCACTTCTGGCAGATTAAAGACCCACTTCCAATTTTTCTAATTTTATACAATTTTTCGTAACTGGACCTCAAGGCAAAGTAGAAATAAAACAAAGTACTTGTACGTTTTGCAAAGCCAAAAGATAGCTTATATTCAATTTAAAAAATGCTATTTGACTGAATTCGGTAATTTCAACGAGTTCGTATACCTTTATAAGCATCAGTTCCTCAACGTGGCGGGTCTTCAGTGACCCTAGGGCAAATGTGGGCAGACTTTTCAAGGGCACGAGCTACTTCTAATTTTTTTCGAGGTGTTGCGGTCTACCCAGCGGCGTAGGTGTAGTGAGCTAAAAGAAAGTGTTTTCAATACGAACCTCTATTTTATGAACCTATTTTTTTACAAATTTCTCAATTTCGCGAACTTTTTCCAGGAACCAAGAACATTTTACGATTTTCTTCGTAAAATTGCCTCCAAATAGCGAAGTGCATTTTTTATTCAACGAAATTTTCTCTTTTGATTCGATTTTTTTTCCCTCCGTATTTTTTAAAATACCCTTTTTACTCGAATCTAAGCCACACTTTTCACCCAATGTTAATGCTACTGAAAATCGGGCGAGGCTTAGAATCGAAGGGCGGGGGAATGTGTTGAATGGGGGTATTTAGAGCAATTACTATTTACCACATATTTTAGACTATTTTTCAATTTTCACAAAATCTTGTTGAGACTTTGGGGTGCGGCGTAGAATCGATTAAATACGGTATTTCCTGATCTTCGTATGATGGAATGATTATTAGGTCTTAGTGAAGGCGGTCACCCCCAAATGTTGACTTAATGCCCACCCCGGCCCTAGGGTTTGTACTCAAGACACGCTGGTCTTTTGTTCGTGACCGTGAGAACTAGGCAATTGCGGTTCCAATGAAATTGAAAGAAATTGTAGACTTTTTAAAAAATTATTTTTTCGTACACCCCTGGGTGGGTATATCCTTCATACATCCACGCTTTCATAGGTCATACCCAGTGACCTGGTATGACCTATGAAAGCGTGGTCGTAGCAACGGAGTGAGTAGGTCACGAACTCGTGGATAGCACCACGGCTTCTGTCGAGTCATGGATTCAAATCCTAATGTCTCTGAACACCCACCTTATAGAAGGGATAGAGGCCGTAAAACTCATCGAAGCTGAATGTCCACAAGTTGGCGTAATGTGAAAGTTTGGAGAGTGGGATGCCAGCTAAGATGTCATACTCGTCACTTAACCGAAGCTCAGAATCATAAGGTCCACTGCCAATACCCCTCGTGTGACTTCAGTAATTGTAATCACATCGCACGAGGATTATTGGCAACGGATTTCGCAATTTTGAACCATGATCAAGTGACGAGGACGATGATTGAGCGTGCACCCCTTCTCCAATCTGGACACACAACGCCACGGAAGGACTTTGAGCCTCGACAGATTTAAAGTGCATTCCAATGGGTCTTCAGTTCCACTAGGGCTCAAATTCAAGACGCGCAGGTGCGGAGTTCGTGACCATAATCAGTGGCGCAACGTACATCCCCGCAACCCCCGCGTCGTGGTTGGGGGGGGCAGGATTCTAGGGGGCCCAAATTCTGATATTATGGTTTTGCAATTCCTTGTAAGATCCGGTTTGGAGCCCAAAACCTGGCTTTGCAGGGAGGCCTTAATATATTCTTCGTTATGCCACTGACCATAACCACTAGGCTAACGCGGCCACTCGGAAAGCTTCAAAGAGGGGTATTAACAGTGGCGTAACGGGGAACATTAGGGCCCCTCCCTGCAAAGTCAGGATTTGGGCTCTAAGTCGTATCTTACATATTTAGCATCACTCAGGCTTTGGGCGCCTAGAGGTCTGCCCCCTTCCCCGGTGTGGGGGTGTACGTTACGCCACTGGGTATCAATAAATAATAAAGTCACGTGACTAATTTATTTAAAAAAAATCAACTAAAAATAATATTATTTCGTATTTTTTAGAAAGTTTAAAACCATTTCGTCTCTACGAGGGCTTACATAGCAAAATGAGGGCCATTATGCTTAAAATTTTTTAATCGTAACTTTTTATCATATGTTTTTCTTTTAACAAATGATATCTAAATATATGCATTACCCCATTAGCAGGTCGAAAGAGAGAAATGAAATTAAAAATAAACTATTTAGGGATTTTACTGGTTACTTATTCTCAAATAAACATTTTAACCTACTTAAAAAAGCTCGTAATAACTTTACAGAGGATGTTATCAGGATAAAATGTATCAACATTTTCCACTAATGATGATGGTTCTAATGAGGGTCTTGGAAAGAAAAAATAATTGTCTGCATTTTTGAGTTTCTCGAGGATATTTCTAAGATTTGCATTTTCTTTTATTTTTCCACCGTCTAGGAATACTGAATTGAAGCCAAAAATGCCGATGAACGGGAGATGAGTGAGGGATGGGGTGGAGGGGAAAATGACAGTTATAAAAAAATGAAGGAGAGATTAAATAACAGGAAAATGAATGAGATTTTTGAACTTTATGATTCATAACATTTTGCGTCAAGATTCAAATCATGTTTAAACTTTTTGGCTTTACCTATTTGATCACCTGACCATGTGTTGTTTGACAGAATGAAGGATTGGTTGATTCTTTTAACGCCACTGAATCTTAATAAGACGTACTGCTATGTACTTGTTAGCTCTTTTTAAATCGCAATCTCTGATCTCGAGAGTTAGAGCAAAAGAGCAAGTCTTAGAAGAGGAAAACATTATAAAATCAAATATATAAGCAAAAATATGCAAGATGCAAACTAGAACTTAAATTTAACTATCTATTTAAATCCAGTCCTGACTCAGTTCAGTCTGCTCAAGCCGATGAAGTGGCTAAATGAAATTAATTCCTATCCACCTATAGAAACTTAACTTTGTAACCGGGTCTATTCTCGTCCCTCCTACTAATCCTCTTGGGAAAACACTTTTTTAAAAATATTATTCTATTGAAAACTTTCTCCCGAAGAAAAAGACGTGATTTATGCACGAATCAAGGCTTATATTTAAACATTAACTTTCAGGTTCGAGAGAGAGAGAGGTTAGGAACTATATGATTGCAGTTAGTGATTAATACAAACCTAGGCGATAGTAATATAAACCTAGGCAAGAGTGTTCCGTAGATTATTTGTTTAGTATTTAAGATTTAAGATTGATGATTTGTCAATTAGATATTTAAATTGGAGTTGCGTCGGCTTGAAGTAGATTAACTTAGAACCACTGGTGTAGCTAGTTCTGAGTGGGCCCCGTATCAAAATTCCTTTGGGGGCCTTTTTTAAGAAAATAAAGCTCTGTCAGTCGTACTGTAGGTGCGCATGTTGGAGCCCGTATTATTTATACGGCGGTAGCTACGCCCCTTCTTAGAACGTTTCTTCGATAATTTGGAATGTGTACGGCTAAGACGATCCTAGAGTAAGTGATTAAATTTATAATTTAATATTACTTATATTGTCTTCCTAGCTTTTGTGTGTGTGTGATCCCATATTTATTTAAAAGGTGCATTTCCTAATTTGGGTTATTCAGGTTTGTTAGGTTTATGAGACTTGTAAATAAATTGTGTTTGTTTTGACCCCCCTATGGCTTACTTCCTTCTAACTCTCGTGCATGATGGATGGGACAGCCCAACCATTACAAATTTATTCATTTAAATAATTCACTTCACTTCTTAATAAATTTGGATACACTAAATCAGCAGAACACAATGTGATTGCACTAAATGGCATAAATCAGTATTGTAGCAAATTGGCGTGGAGAAAAAGCAGCCAACGATGCCAATTATTTGGATAAAAATACATTTAATTATGGACAAGGATAAACAGATGGCAACACGAAAATAAATCGACGTATATAAACAAAGAAATATTATAACAGATTCTTTACAACAGAGTAAAATGCACTCATAAATAAGCTTTAAAACGTTCCAGAAACGGTTTTCTAGAACAGGTCCCCATGCAAAATTCAGGTAGACAGGTCTCTCTCTTATCGCAGTCAATACACTCGAATGACTCTTCTGAACTGACCTGACCTTTGTTTCAAAGGTCTTTTATGTAGCCTCAAGGAAATTTCTAGAAAGGTGGATTCAAGAGTCTTCTCGATTATTCTTTGGCAATATCGTATTTTTTGCCAAATTTGTCTTCCGTATAGTAACCCTTGTCACACTTTCTATGGCTTCCATGTTCTTATTTTTTAAGCCGGGAAAGGAAATTTGCCCATAAAACGTAATTTTCCCACAAGGAGAGTATTGCTGTAGGAAAAATAACGCACGTAATGCGTTTCAAAATATATAGGAGTAAAGCGATTCACATACCCATCACGAAATCTCCGATACTATTAGGCCTACAGACCTGAAGTTTGGCAAGTATTTTTCTTTTGTTGACTAGAGACCCAATAAAAACTGGTTTTGTGGGAATCTACCCTTAAGGAAAGGTTTGCCCTAGCATAAATGATAAATATATTTCCACTTCAGAAATTCAAGCCCTGTAATTTTTAAATCAAGCTATTAGAATGCTTCTGTGTGTGAATACAATCGAAAAGATTTAGATGTCAGTAACTTTAAAAAAAGATATACAGTAGATCATCGTTTATCCGAACGTTTATTATCCGGAGCGTCAAATATCCGGACCAAAGTCCGGACACGTTTTCGAACATTGCTACGCTCAACAGTTGTTCCGCGTGAGATCAAAAGTGACGGAAAACCCAAGGTGAGGGATATTTGGGGAATTTCAGTTGTGCGTGATTTGGGTAAACATCTGTGCGGAATATTAGGTCAGTTTGTTTCCAAGTGAGGGGGTGTATACGTACTCTTTTGTTGCGCTGTGTACTGCTATGGCTTCGAATTCAAAACGGAAACGCAACGTCTTGAACATAGATACAAAACTTGAAATATTGAACCGTGTGAAGATTTTCAATGTTTGTATAGTGTTCGGTTTCATATATTGCATGGATCGCATTCGGTTTTTGGTTATCCGAACGGTGTCCGGTCTCAATTGATTTGGATAAACGACGTTCTACTGTATAGTCATACAACATCGTGAAATATCGCGCGAAGTGGGTGGCTAGTATATTATGTATGTACAGCTTGGCCGCCTAATGCATACCACGACCATGAGCGGGTAAGGTAGCTAAAAATGAGTATAGAGCACTCGATAAATTATTTATATTCTTTTTATGAAATTGCAGTACACCGCGTGCTCACATGTACTAGTATCTTTTTTTTTTAAATTTTTCCCCAACATTTATAAACCCCATGCACCACGCAATGTATAACACGGGGGTATACAACACAGACAGAAGAAAGGATTACAACACAAACATCCATGCCTTCTTCGGGATTCGAACCCAGTCCCTACGGCACCGTAGTCAGCTTTACTGACCACTATACCGGATGGGCGGCTGTGTACTAGTATCATTGACATAATTCCACACTAGAATCTCCTCAATACGATTTCCTTCCGAATCAAACGTAATCTGAATTTACTTTAGAAAACATGCTGCTTTCCTCATTGTTTTATCATATTTAATTCATGGTTGCTAATTGTGGTTTATTTTTTCACATAAATTTAAATTTTCCTCTTTAATGTTATTTTTAATCTTATTGTATTCAATTACATGATATTTTCCTCGTGAAATTTTTATATTTTTATTATTTTTATATCATATATTATTTTTATATTATATATTAGACGGATTTTTTTTTGTGGCCAAAATCCATTAATTTTCATTTTGAAGATTTTTAGTTTATAATTTATCCCTTATTAACTAAACTAAAAGTTTCAATGTTAAAAGTATGTATGATTATTAATTTTTCCTAAATTTGATAAATTGTCTGGATTTTGAAAATTTTAAGCGAAAATTTATTTTGTTATGGTTTACATTGTTGTTAGAAATAAGATATTATACTAAACATCAGAGGATTAGAACCCTCTTTTTTCTATTGAAATTCCTTAAAAAGTGGTTTGTAATCTAATAATTTCTCAGTTAAAAGTTCTTTTTATTCACACTGTCTCAAAAAAAAACAAAAAAAAACTCTTAATAATATTGTGCTATGCATCAGTTCTAATTAATTTTAAAGATAGACAGAGTAGCTCAAATTTATCCTGTAGTAATTATTATATTATTATTAAAAGTTTATAAGTCATATTATTGGGAATATTCGACTATTTTAAAACTGGATTGAGTGTTTGTCTACAATGTCCTTTTGGTAAAAAAAGCAAACACACACAGAGAGAGAGAGAGAGACCGAAATTTCCGCAACAGTAATTTCAGAAATACTATTAATTCCTATTTTTTGTTCAATATTTTAATCAATTTTAGTGATTTTTATTCTTCTAGACCAGGGATGGCGAACCAATGGCACGTGACATAATATTTTGCTCCCACCTTTAATCAAAACGATTTGCATTTTAGTTCAAAATAACAAAGTTCACTATGAAGTACTGCGAACAAACCCTATTATGTACCCTGATGTGACTTCATTTGATAAACTGAACTTGTCCCAGTTGGGTAAGTTTGAAATTGAAGAATCTGAAATGTAACTGATTATAATTTCTAATCTAGTCCAATATGGATTTAAAAATTTATTGGAACAAGGTAAAAGTTAGAATGGATTGAAACAGAAAAATTAACAAGCAGTGTAAGTAAAAATGCCATTAACGAAATTTTAGGAACATGGAATTCGATTCCAGATGCATTTTAACTGCTTGAATTAGCTAGATCATGTTTTTTTTACCATATTTTAATTTACTTCTATGCCTCTCTCTCTGCGAGTCATTCTCTGAGACGAATAACATTAAAGGCTCGCTTACAAACCGTTTGACAGATGACCATTTCAGCATGCATGATGCTCAAAGTAACATCTAATATAAGTTATTTGTCACCTAATCCTCAGCAACAGATATCTCACTAATGTTACTTAAATTTGAACTACACGTATAACTAAAACATTTACGACTATACAGTGCAAAACTTTTTTTCATAGTAAATAAAGAGTTTTGTGTTGTTAGTATTTAGTTTTATAATTTTCCCAATAATCAGAAGTCTGAATTATTTGACGGCACGTTTGTATTTTATTAAACATTTCTTTTGAAAAAATGGCACGAAGGTTCACCCCCCCCCCCCCCTCTGTTCTAGATTAATTTCTTGAAGTTAGTGTGAAAATGTAGAGAATTGAAGCAAATAGCTTTTATCATTTAATTAATTTTTTTAACGATATCTTCAAATCTTCCACTTCAGGAAATACAGAGAAAATTTATAAAACTCTTGCAAACAAATTATTTACAATGTTATTTTCCTGCGAGAAGGCAAGCAGGTTAAAAAAACATTTGGAAAGCAAAAAATAGCTTGTTTAAATTAAGCAAATATCTTTTCTTACGCATTAAATCAGTGTCAAACGCTAAAACAGTCTTTTATATATAATTAAATATAAATTATATTTAAAATATATATTTAAAATAAATATACATTAAATATAAATAAATTTAAAACAGCAAACTAACAGCTACATTTTATTAACGTACATTGTTTAGTCTATCTCAAATATTCCTCATAACTCTAGAAAAGTAATAATCGCTTAAGGTATCCGACTACGTTGAAAATGCCATTTTCGGTCAAAAATCACATTTTCTTTTTATTTTACCATTTTAAAGTTCAAGCAATTAGCTTTCTAAATCTGTCTTTGTTTTGTCTGTGCGATAATTAGAAAAAAAGTTACAGGTGTTTAAAATATTTTTACAGCTGTCATTCGAAACCGGAAGTGGTGAAATCGAAACCGGAAGTTGTCTGTTTAACATGCTTTTTACCAATAATTTTTGCAGTTTCAACCCATTATAATTTTAAAAACTATTTCTGACAATTTTTTTAATTATTTAATTGATGGGCAACAATTTCGATCTTTTAATTCGACTCTTGCGATTGGCAACATTTGTTTCTTCTGACCTCACATGTTTTTGTTTTGATTTGGGCCTTACGAATTTTGATCCTAAATTTCTTCTAAAAACTTAACTTTTTTCAATTTAATTGTACAATTTTTGATCGTTGATGGTTTCTAGACATTCTGCTTTTAAAAATTCAAGTTATAATGGTTCATAAAACTATAAAAATAACTTCTTGAAAATACAACAGTGGACTGATAACAGTAGATTGGTAACAAAAACATTGGAAGTAGCAAATATTCAAACTTGTAATGAACAAAAACTGGATTCACTGAAGAATTTTTCACAGTGCAAAGAATGTTTTAATGGATCATTAAGAGGTTATGGAATATTTTATTTAAATATTTTGGGAAGTATGTTTTTCTCAATTTGTGTTTCTTCAATTGTTTTGAGAAGAATCTGTACCTGCATGAAGATTACTTGTTTGGACTGACTTCTAATGTGACTTTAAAATGCTCCAAATGTACTTTTATTGTCAATTTTTCAGCTACTAAAAAGCTTAAAAACCAAACTTCAATTAATTTGCAACTTATTTGTGGAATGTGAGTTATTGGAAGATGACATTTGTCTGCGAAAAAGTTACGTGCTAAGCTGAATATGCCCTGTATGGCAAAAAGAGCATATAGACTTTGTGAAAGAAATATCTTGGCTGCTGCTACATCAACGGCTAAAGATGTCATGAATGCTGCTATGTTGGTAGTAAAAAGCATTACAAAATGTTCCAACACGTCAATTGGAGAATGTGGAATATCCGTTGACGACAGATACATGGACATTCTTCCCTAAAAGTTTCTATAGAAACTTTATCCATCGCCACTGGGAAACTTCCAGATTAGGAAATTATGTCTAAGTTTTGTAGAATTCTAAATGTCTAGTCGAACATGCGTTTTTCTGCATTCATCTGGTATTTACTCTAATCATGGAATCTTTTAGTGCGTACAAAATCTTTGTGTGATTTTATACCACGAGATCTTAAAACAATGTTGATTTCTATCGTGTGTGATGGTGATTCCCAAGGATACATTTTAGTTAAAGATCTATTTGATGTCAACAGTGTCATAAAATGAGTGCCTGATATACTTCTAAGAAAGAGTGAGTATTCGGCAAAGAAAACTTAGAAAAAGCCAGAAAAACCTCGGTGGGAAAGAAAAACTTTTCAGTGTTATGATTAATAAAATTCAAAACTATTATGGCAGTAACACCAATCACGTCAAAGCTCTGCTAAGTGCGGCCTTTTTTCTCGGTGGCTCCATCACAGAGAGATACCCATGTATGCACCATGCCCAACTGGAGCTGAGAGCTGGTGTGAGTATCAATGAAGAATAGCCACCGGAAAAAATATATATAAATAAAGGTGTAAGCCTTTCCATGAAACTTTTAAATATTGTTAAACCTGTGTATACAAAGTTGTTTGATAAGCAGTTATTATAAAATTGCCTCCACGGTGTGACACAAATGTAAACAAATCATTTAACGCGTTTTTTTGGCAAATTTTTCTGAAAAAAACTTTTATTGAGCTGAAAACATTTTCTTTGGGTACCCATATTGCTGTCATTATTTTTAACAAAGCTTTTATTTGTTTGTTTGAAAGCTTTTGGCATAAATGCAAATTATTATACACTGCGTGATGACAGATTTCTTGCCATCATTCTCACAGCGACTCGAAACAACATTCTTTGCCTTTTTAAAAATCAGCCAGAAAAAAAATATAGGGCCCAAAGAAAGTTAAAATTTAATAAAATACCAAGGAGTGGAGGTGTTAAATATAAATCATTAGAGTTTTAGTAATATACTTGTGATATTTTGTTTTGAAATTACATTTATAAAGTTTAAATGCATTTTTCTCAAAACTGTTTTTTTGTAAATTTCTTGATATTTCAAATGTGATATCTAAAGAGCCAATAGAGATACTTGTATGAAATTTTACACACATGTTATTAATAGTAATTAATCTAGAGGTTGGACTAGCAGCTAAGAAATTGAACAATTTTTAGTGATTTTATAGTTGGATTTCCTTATAAAAGTATCGAAAATTTGAATGAAATTCATAGGTTGGTAGCTTCGATTAGCTATAACTTTTGATTAAAAGAAAATAATTTAAAACTTGTAGTACAACCTCTAGAAATGTGTTTGAAAAATGTGCTGCAGCAATTTTTTTTGTAAAATATAAATTATTTTTAAAAATAGAGCCTTTGAAAAAATTTAAAAAATTAAAATTTCCTTAAAATTTTAAATTTTTGTAAATTTTAATGTATGTATATTATTTATAACTGTATTTTTTATCATAGTGCAAAAAAAGAAATTAAAAATGTAAAATTTTTAGTGAATTTTAGAAAAGTAAAAAAATAGGTCTCCGAACGTAGTCGGATACCTTAACAAATGTCACCACTGTAATGATTTATTTATGAGTAAGACATGTTTAAATTTCTTTAGATGTTTTTGCTAATTTAACTTAGAATTATTGATTTTTTTTAAACGTTGTAATGCCGTTTATTAATATTTCCGTTGTTTGAGCTGTTTTTCATATTTAAGGAATTTTCCAAATTATAAATTTTATTTAGTCTAGTTTTAATTTACCATTAGTAGTTAAACTTTTGTTAAATCATTGTTTTTTTAAGCAATCACTAATTCTGTTTTGTACGTAAAAATTTTTTTTTGATGAATTTAAATTTTTAAATACAGATTTTTTAAGAATTAAATATGGTCAAACTAAAAGAAATGCTTTAAATTAGAATTAAAAATTCCTCTTCGATTTTTTTAAAAATTTGCTCTGTGTGAAAGTTTTAAATATTAATAATTGTGGATGTGAAAAAGGTTAAACTTAATGAATGTTGATGCTTGCCAAATATTTTTTTTTTCATATCATATAATTTTAAAAGTTTTGAACCTGCCACTGTGTTTTATAGTTTTCTTTTCTACACTTGAAATCAATCAATAAGTTTTCGATTAATAAAAAAAATTGCCTTACGTTCAAAGTAAGGATGTTTTTGATCCCGCACAACTTAATTATGACTAAAAAAATTTAATAATAAAGAATAACATAGACACAAATAATATCCATCAACATTTTTTAAATATCGGTGCCACAAAAAATTATAAATAAGAAATAGCTAACATTAAGGAACACTCCGGATATTTGTGAGTTGCGCGATGTGGGCTGTGAATTATTCCATTTGATCCAAGAGAAGAATAGATCAAGAGTCAACGAGACCAAAAAGCTTTAAGAAATCATAAACTACTAGGGCTTGCAGCCCCGGGATCCCAGAATTCTAAAACCCCGGGAGCCCAGTGTTTTTTCAATCCCGGGATTAAAATAACTAATTCCTGGTTTTAATTTTTGTCTAAATTATATTAAAAATATTTTTCTCATAAAAATTTTCTAAGAATTTAATTTTTCAAAAATTTATGTTTTGTTTATGAAATATGTACGAAGAATTTTTGTGTGTAATTGTAAGTGCTAGAGGTAAAAAAAAAAAAAGAGAAATTTATGCACAGCTCTCTCTCATTTATCGTATGTGAGAACGTCGCACAGATCTAAGTGGCTCATTGCAATGCTTACACAATAATATAAGCAACATCTCAAGAATAGATTTTGTCGCAGCTCCTTCTTCAATTAATGCCGTTAACTAACAGCGGACCTGCTTGGAAGACTTGAGACACTTCAAATCCCATTGCATTACTAACAGCTCATGCAACTGGATCTTCAATTTCAAATGAGGTGACACTTGGAATTGATTCCCATTCTGATTTAATAAAGGGATCAGTTTGTATACAAAAACCATTAAGTGTAGCAGAAGAGCTAAATAAAATTATGAAAGATGTATATGCACCAATGCAGTCTATTAGATTTGAGACACTGTCATCAAAAACTCAAAGAAAAAGGTCTAATAGTCCAATCCTAATCCCGGGATCGAAAGTATGACACAGGATTGAAAACCCTATAAACTACATGACATGTAGTAATTAAACTCTTCATGGTAAGCTCCATAAATTTTAAACGATGTTTGGGAAAGGTTTCGTGCAAAATCGTGCAATAACAAAAAGTGGAGACGTGCAATTGTGTCAAAATGATTACAGCTATAGAAGCGCTACCGAACATAGATATAAAGGTAGGTAGGAGGTGTAGACCGCATACGACAGGAAATGATAAAACTAGTTCTTTGTAGAGGAAAAAGATCAAAAGTAAAGTCCTTCTATTGATGGATGCGTCCATATCCGAGCAATGCTTAGTACAGTTGACTTTCGCTAATTCAAACCTTCGATAATACGAACATCTCGCTAATTCGAAGTATATGCTCAGCCCCTAGAAAAACTCTTGATATTTCGAACTAAAACAATACGTTTCGGTACACTCAGTATTTCGAAGTAAAATCTGTGGCCCGCCAGACTACAACATGCAATAATTCGAAGTTATCTTATATAGCTCTCAACAATTCGAACACTTACTATCTAGAGTCCTGTAGCAAACAGGTTGGAGCATACATATTTTGTCTACTATTGTCTCTGCATGTCTCCCTTGTAACGTAGCCCTTTTGACGACCATAAGTCTGCTACCTCTTCTTTGAGTTCCCCGGTTCCTCAGGCGAAAAGGCATATTTATTGCTTTCCTTCTTCTAGCCGACAGTTCTGGTCGCACTTGTTGTCAGCCGTCCATATATTTCGTTTAACACGTGGCCTTGCTACACATTGGTCCAGAAAGGATGGTCCGCTGTTGTGAAAAAGAGATGCGTAGGATTGTGTATTTTGCGTCTCACTGACATGACGATTTATGGCTCAACTGTGTGACTTACAGCATGTGGAACCAAATAGGGCAGGGTCCGGACTGGACCCTGCCTTGAAGAACCAATGGCGTTGGGGTCAGCGTCTGAAGGGGTACTGGGTGTGAACTGATTTTATTTCCAAAAAGGAATGGATGAGATTTGGTGGGGAGTGAAAGAGAGTATTGTTCGAGAATTACTACATAAGTGCATTGTTTTAATACAGGATTTTTAACTTTTGTATAACATTTATACTGTATAATATGTACTTTTTAAAAATATTTTTAAATAATTTTATACATATGTACAATTGTTGTTTTATTACATAGTTTAAAATTTAAATGTGTTGGGAAAAAATTTCACCTCGTGTATTTTGGGAGTTTTCTCTTACCCTCTTGATAATTCAAAATTTTTCATTGGTCCTTCCAGCTTCGAATTATCGAGAGTCGATTGTAGTATGATTTCTGACTGTGGAAGGTGAGTTGAATGCGTGCAATTATCCGGGAATGGGGAGTTCGAACTACTTAGTTCGCATGATTGGTGCAAAAGTTTTCGTAAAGGGTGGCAAACGTTACTAGATTTCCATGACAGTGCCGGCCCAACCGTCTCTAGTGAAGCCCAGACAACCTTAAAAAATTTCATTGAAAAGTGTTGGAACACCCACCGTACAGTCCGGACTTGTCTCCTTGAAACCGTTCACACCTTTTTCCTCTAGAGAGAGCATTACGTTCCCATTCGGACGATGAGGTGAAGGTAGCTAGGCATAACTTCCTCGAGAATCAACCACAATCTTCCTACAGTGAAGATAATGGGATCTGTGTTACAACGCCCAAGGCGATTTATGTTAAATTTCATTCTTTTTATTCAACTTGTCCACTTTTCATTTGAGCAAACCCCTATATTAATGGTGCTGGTCAGATAGAATTTCTGTCTTTTGTCAAAAGTAGGACTCTTATAAAGTGTCTGCTAAGAAGTCTACCATTGATGGCTTAGGCCAGTGGTTCCCAAACTTACGGTGCTCATGGACCTTTTTTAAAACAAAAAACTGGGCAAAGGGAAATATCTATATTTCAATGCAAAATCGAAAAATTATAAATTTAACTTTGTTGTCCCTAATGATAAATGTTGGCGTAAAAATAAAGTATAAAAAAGTATTATGATATCTGAAGTAGTATTTATTATCAAATTATAACTTTTACTTTAAAATATAGAAACATATTTTTTATTGAATGAGATCGTTATCTTCTTAACAACACAAAGAATAACACTGCTTTCTGTTCAAAACTAAGAAACATTTGTTGCATTCACTTCACATATCAGGATCACGCACAAAACAATATTAAACTGTTAATTAGATGTATTACTCCTTTATACTTCCGTATTTTAGATATAAGTTATGGTAGCAGAACTTTCAAAGCGGGGAGCGATAAATCTAGGCTCAAAAGATCCCCAACCCTGCAACAAACCAGGAAATCCGAAAAAATATCACCTCCAGCACGAGTCACTTGATATTTCGAAAGAACCTTCACACAATCTGCATCTTCTCCCGCAGACAAATGTAAATCTAATCCTCCTACGACCCTGCACTAAAAAAGAACCTGTATCGGTACTTAAAGAAAAAGGCGATCATACCATCGAAGAACTTACCACCCAAACTCAAAATCTAGCAATCGCCTACATTGACGGCTCATCCGACTCAAAAATCCTGTTAGAGGAGGTGCACGTGTCTTCTTTATTTCTCCAAATAGAGAGCATGAGTGCCATAAAATTCAAGTCGGGAAAATCGTATCCAACTACACATGCGAACTCATTGCTATCAAGAGTGCCTTGAAGATTTTCCTTTATAAAAGCTTCCAAGAATCCAGTGGCATCGTCATCTTCACAGACTCAAGATCTGCGCTGAAAGCCATTCAGAAGGGTAAGGGCCAAATCAGCCAAAAAGTTATCCAATCCATCGACAAAACTATCACAGAAAAGAGATCCTGCACGCTACAATGGATACCAAGCCTACGTAAATATCTTCGGTAGTGAGAAAGCTGATGGACTTGCCATAGAATCCAGAGCTTGCCCTCAATCATCTAACCTCACGACCCTCATCGACGTCAATGCAGTTGCCAGACGAAGGCTATTTAACAATAATTTTAAATAGTCCATGCTTGCTCTAAGGAGCAACCGTACAAGAGCATCAATAATAACTAGACTTAGAGAAAAGCACGTAAAAGGAATGAAAATCTCAACTGACGAACAAAGAAGTTACACAAATCATTGCCCATATTACCTTAATGTTCAATTGTCTCCCCAACATATCTTCAGCTGCCCAGCAATTCAAGCCATTCTTTTCAACATTAGCCCAGAAGATCCAGAAGATTTGATCTTTTCTGATGAAGCTGTTGAGGGGTTGCCGAAGCTGTCTTTGACAGCTTCGGAGTGATCTAAAGCTTCTTTTTTATTAATCTGAACATCATGGACACGCCAACAACAACAACAGTTATTGTTTATGAGAGAATAAGTGAGATTTTAAAATTGCATAGACAGCCGCCCCCGCGATTGGTTCAACTTCCACCGTGCAATGTTTGTACTTTATGTGCCGGTCTAAAGTGTTTTAATCCAACATTTTTAATTGCTACTCTAATTTTTTTAACACGTAACTAAGTGGCAGTGACTCTGAATAAAAACCCCAAGTTTGCTTAAGAGGAAAGACTTCCCGACAGAGCCAGTTCCAACTTTCCTTGGGGGATGTAATTTATCATATGAAATCAGGAAACCTTTCTTTAATTATTTATCTCAGAAACATTCTTTAGAGTAGTTGTAATGTTCGCCCACTTTTTGGTTGCTGTATTTAGTACAATTTTTTTATACTATCAATATTACTTCTTCTAGTGAATCCCCCCCGTTACATGCTAAAAATGGAAGTGAAGTGCACTATCTAGAGCGAAGTGGCTAACCTTTATGGATCAACGTGCCATTTTTTCTACAAAAATATTTAATGACGTATAGACGTGCCTCCAAACAATTTTGACTTGTGATGATTGGGAAAATAATAAAATTAAATACTAACAACTCAAAACTCTATTTACTACGAAAAAATACATTTTGCATTGTAAAGTATTAAATGTTTTTATTATAACGTGTAATTCAAATTAAAGTAACATTAGTGTGACTTCTGTTGTTGCAGATTAGATAACATTAGAACTTATATTAGGATTGTAAGATGTTACTTTTAATGGAATGCATGCTGAGTTGGAGTCATCTGTCAAACGGTTTCTAGGCGAGTCTTTAATGTTATTCATCTCGGAAAATCTAGACTCGCTGGCATAGTTAGAAGAAAATATTATTAAAGTAGCATATATGTATATATGAACCAGCTTGTTCAAACAGTTAAATGTGTGTGGAATTGAATTCAAAAATTTCGTTACTCGCATTTTTACTTGTATTGTTTGTTAATCTTTTTGTTTAAATCAATTCCAACTTTTTTCTTGTTTCAATAAGTTTTTGAATTCATATCGAACTAAACTGGAAATCAATCAATTGCTTTTCGAATTCTTCAATTTCCAGCCAATCAAATTGGGACAAGTTCAATTTATATATATATATGTATATATAAACTGTTCATGTAGACTGAACTATATGTATGTATATATAGTTCAGTTTATATATATATATATATATATATATATATATATAAACTGAACTAATTCTTTGAACTGAGAAAATCTTGCTGAAAACTCTTTGATTGGCGAATCAATTACGGAAATATTTTGAACTAAAATGCAAACTGTTTTGTTTGGTGGCGTGACCAAAATATTGTGTCACGTGCCATCAAAGCACGCGTGCCATTGTTTCTCCATCCCTGATCTAGTGTTGCATATAAAGTAATTTTCAGATGCAATCAGAAGGAGCAAACAATGAGAGGCACTGTCTTCACCTCTCATACACCAATCAGAGAGCAGCCTTTCAGCTCTACTTCTTGAACTTTTTAACATATTCCATGAATTTTAACCATATGATTGGCTCGACCAATGAGGAAGCAATATATCCAGAAAGAAAATAAACACATCGTTCTACATCTATTCCTTGCCAGATATGGGATTGGGGGTCGTAGGCGGTCGTATGGCCAGATATAAAGACCGGAAGGAGACATTGATTTTTGTAAATTGTACTTCTTTCGTTACAGAAAATATCCCCAGCTACTGTTGTAATTGATGCTATTTTAATTCGGGCTAAACCGGATTTGTGGGTTGTTTTTTAATTAGCAAATTAATTTAAATGCATCTTCTTATTTTCTTACTTCTAGTCGAGGTTTATTTCTGTTATATTTCTTAAAAATTAAAGCTGGTAATATAGAATTCGCTTAAAAGAACTATTTAATTCATAGGAAATGAGATTCCTTGATTCATAATAAATATTCATGAAAAAAAGTTTTAATTTAATTTTAAGTAACCAGTATAGAGCAAGCAACGGAGAGCTATTTTAAATCCAAATGTTTCATATCTTATGTCTATCTTCACGTAAATTAAACGTCACTTAACCGAGGTTCCAAATTACGAGGTCGGTCTCCAATAGCCCCTGTGTTGCTTTAGAGCAGGGGTAGGCTCTTAGCTGCGGCGTGCCAAACCAATCTACCAATAGGATTCGACGTGCCACAAAGTACGACATGCTTGAAACATTACGATTCCAGTGATAATGTTTTCAGAGATATAGAATAGGTCAATTACACTCATGTCCATAAACTAAGGATAATTCAGAATCACACAGAAAGTGAACTCTAAAATAAAAATTTCACCTGTAGAATTATCACACACATCTTGAAGAAGAATATGCAAATTTCAGGAAACCACCAGGTGGCGCGGATAGTACGTCTCGATGACGAAAGTGTAAGAGAGGGGTATATAAGGAATGGTGGCAAAGAAGTAAAATTGTTCACAAGCGCTTTAAAAGCCTTTCAGTGCAATAACCGCATAGTTATGGCACAAAGGAAGCGTTTGGATGCTTTTTTACGTGGTAGAATTATCGGACGACTGGAATGTGGACGTACCCAGCTGCATGCATCCGAGGAACTTGGAATCGCCCAGAGTGTAATCTCCAGGCTTTGGCAACGATTCCAAGATGATGGCAATGTGAGTAGATGTTACAGCACAGGTCGCCCCCGAGTTACAACGCCGAATGAGGACCGGTATTTGGCAGTTTCTGCCAAAAAAAACAGACAGAGCACAGCATCAGACCTGTCTCGTCAGCTCTCTTCGGCTACCGGTACGACAGTTTCAAGACAGGCCATGTACAGACGCTTAGGGCACATTGGTGTATATGCTCGTAGGCCTGTCAGATGTGTTCCACTTACCGCAACTCACTGTCGCCTGCGATTAACCTGGAGTAGAGAGCATGCATTGTGGACACCACAACAGTGGTCTTGTGTGATGTTTTCCGACGAGTCCAGGTTTAGTTTGCAGTCTGATTCTCGCCGGACTTTCATATGGAGAGCGTCAGGTGTCCGTTGCCACCAAGAGAACACCATTGAACGACACCGTTACGGTGGTGCAGGATGGCTCGTTTGGGGAGGAATTATTCTTGGTTCCAGAACTGACCTGCATGTTCAGAGTGTATCGATGACAGGTCACATCTATCGGGATGTCATTCTGGAAAAACATGTAAGTTTGTTTCGGGGTGCCATGGGTGCTGAATTTCTGTTTATGGATGACAACGCCCGTCCTCACCGTGCAAACATTTTAGACGAATGCCTTCAATTGGAGGATATCACACATATGGATTGGTCAGCATACTCACCGGACTTGAATCCAATAGAGCATGTGTGGGATATGCTTGGCCGACGAATGGCAGCCCATCAACCTCCTCCCACCTGTCTACCGGAACTTCGAAGGGCATTGCTTGATGAGTGGTGTAATATTCCCGAAGATCAGATTGATAAATTGATACTCAGCATGCGTAGGCGTTGTAAGGCCTGTATTGCATCGTCCGGGAGACATACTCCTTATTAACCATCCTACTAACCATGTTATACTGTTTTTTGTAAATAGGTTCTTTTTTGAAATTTGCTCCAGGGAGTAAAAATCGCCGTTTTTATTAATGATGTCAAACATATAGCATCTTTTTTGCTCTTTACCTTTTGTTTAATAAATAGACTTTACAAATAAGTCAAATTTGTTTTGCTTCTATCTCTTTCTTTGCCTGAACTTCATCATCCTTAATTTATGGACATGAGTGTATATAGATTTACAGTTTTATTACATATTAATTTTGCATCATTTTACGATATTTCGTCACAGAAAATAAACAACATAAAATATAACTACTTCTTGGACAAAAAAAAATTTAGTTGTAGCTATTTTATGTATTTTTAAACATATTTATTGATATAAACTGACAACATATAATATAAATATTTCCCTTTATTGTAATTAAATAAAAAGATAAATAAAAATATTAATGCGAACCTAGTGCTTGCACCGCTTTACTTTCATATCGCAAAATCAGGGGTCCAATGTGTGACTTTCAATTTGACACGATTTGAGTATTGAGTTATTAGACAATTTCTTTGCGGACTCGAAATATTCTTCACATGAGGGAATATTTTTCACTTACATATATAGAACCAAAAGCGCGGAAAGCCGAATACATGCAATATTCTCTCTTAAAACAATTAAATCTCTCCAGCAAATGACATTTAATAATTTTCAAAATAACTAAATTTAACTTTAGAGTTATCTTTCAGAGTTTTTCGTAATTCCATAAATGTCCATAATTCTGAAGACGTTTGTCAAAAAAGATTCATTGCAAATTTATCAACTTCCATCCATTCAAAAGCGGTCAAATTTGTCGAGTATTGCAGAGTGCCCCTGAAAATGGTGCCACGTGCCACATGTGGTACACGTGCTATAGGTTGCCGACCCCTTGCCTTAGAGAAAAACGTGAATAAGCACTCAGTCGCGTATGTTAAAGAATAAGATCCTGATTCGGAACACATTTTTCTTTTTCAAATCGTGAAATACTCTAGTACGAATACTAGTTCAGAGTTAACATCTCATATCTTCATTTAAAACAGTGCGTTATTTAAGTTGAAAGTTTTTAACGAAGTGTACTTTCTCTTGCTTTGCGCATATGAATTTTCAACTTAAATGGAAGTTTAAGTATAGGAAAAGTAACACGTGAAAGACATTTTATACAATAGAAATCAATCAAAATTGATCGATAGTAAAGTTGAATAATTTTCTACCTAGAAATGCGTTTCGGAGTTGATCAATGTTCTTGAACGTTAAAAACTTCCGAGAATCATAAAAGACCACTAAAACTAAATCCAGCACGTTGTTTTGTAACGGGTCTATTCATGTTCTTCTTACTAACAGTCCTCTTGGGGAAAAAAATGGGCCTTTAAAATTTAATCTATTGAAAGCCTTCCTCCAAAGAAGAAGGCGGGATTATGTAAATTAAGACTTGTACATAAAGTTTGAACTTTCGAGTTAAGAAAGAGAGAGGTTCGACTGCTAACGGATAGCAGTGATTGATTAGCGTAAAGCTAGGCAAGAGAACTTCGTACTTATTTGATTCATATTAAGATTAATGGTTTGGTCAGCTAAGCGTTAAATTTGTGTTAGAACGAATTGAATTGGAAGGTATATTGTTTCGACGTAAGTGATCTAATTTACTGTTAATTCTCCTAGTATCTCGTATACCTCGCGATTGCTTCCCATATTTAGTAATTGGTGCATTTCTTAGTTTGGGTTGTTGAATTTGTGTCGTTATTGAGAATTATTAATAAATAGAATTTGTATTGACTATGGCTAATCTTCCTTCCGACCCTCTCACACTAAGGAATGACGCGGGCAATCCCTTACAGTCTGATCAAAAAAGGAATGTTCAACGTAAAAATTCTGATTAGAATTCGAAAGCATTAATTTATTGATATAGAATTGATAGTATATATGCAAATAATGTTATTTGATTTTCTGGGTTTTTTTTGGAATAGGTGTTCATGGGAAGTCCATCGGAAGGGGAGCTTCACAGGGGTGACACTATCCTCCAGATCCAGGGACGGGACACCTTGGACATGACTCACATGGACGCCTACGACCTCATCAAAGCAGCTGGCACGAAGCTGCAACTCCTCATTCGAAGGTAAGCTTTGTAAAAAGAGTTCAATCAATCAATCGATTGATTCATTATTACCGTCTCACTCTGTATCTGCACTAGAACTATCGTAGAATGGTGTCACTAAAATTTAATATTATACAAGTGTCATTTAATAATATAATTGTGTCATTCAAATTTCTCTGAATAATCTAAAGATCACATTCAACCGTCACTGAATAGTCTAATGACAACATTCAACCGTCCCTGAATAGTCTAAGGATTACATTCAAATATCACTGACTAATCGAATAACTGCATCTGAAGACCGATGAATAATCGAATAACATCCTCCAAATGTCCTTCAATAATTGAATAATATAGCCTATTTCATCAATGACAACTTATTGATGTCATCCATATATTATTGAATCCTTAATTGGTGACTCCCAAATATTTTGCGATCGCTGTCCAATTTGTAAGACCAAAAAAGATTCAACATTTGCTTTCGTTACAATATTTATTCCATTGAGTTGTTCAATATTTGATATTTTTGACTCAAATAATAACTAAGGATAGAAGTTTTATTGACTGCATAAAAAATATTTTTTCTTTTGTAAAAAGTAAATTTTTGTTCTTTTTGCCATCAACATGAATTTTAGCTAAAGGTTTATGTAGCTTATAAAACATTTCATTCAGAAATTTTTTTAACAGAAGAAGAACCTATATAATAATTGGTTCGTAGGAAAATGAGAATGAAGTGGTATTTAAAACATTATTCAGATCTGTACCGTCGACATCCCTTCTTAGATACAGACGGGATGGAGTAATACAATTTGTCTCAATGTTCTCAAAATAAAAAAAATTACTTTAAATCAATTTAAGTTTATGTGACTTCTATCACTTATCTAAACTTTTCATTTGGCGACGTGTTCAAGCTCTAGTAAGACTTATTCCTAAATCACCCCTCTTTATAGATATGAAATTCAATTACCATTGATATATTAGCAATATCATCGAATTATATTTTAGTACTTAAGGTATCCGAACACGTTGAAAATGACCAAATTCAGTCAAGATAGATATTTTTGTTTTTTATTTTATTGAATAGAGCTATCTTTTGATTTGACTAAATATACTTTGTTTTGTTTCTACACGACCTAGAGACCAAGTTACAATCAATTTTATAAATTTAGAAAAACCGGAAGAGGGTTTTTGATCTACCAGAAGTGGGCATTTAAATGGCTCAAAATCTATCATGGCGAGTCTGATAACTCAAAATATTACGAATGTATTTCTATAAAACTTTTTAAACCTCATATTTATGTTATTTTTAGAGAATGTACTAAAATGATTCTTATTGTATGAATACTTTTTGAGTTATGGCTTGTTATTTAAATAATGATCTCATAAAAAATGTAACATTTCTTATAATGTTTACTCAATCAGGTCTAAAATTTTCAAATTTTAATAAAAAAATTAAAATTTTAGTACATTTTCTAGATAATTGCATCTAATTTGTTTTAGTAATACTTTTACTAATAAATGTTTATTACTTTTTTCTCTAGCTACTTTGAAGTTTTTGAAAAATATTGCTAAAATTTCACTTATAATTGTGATTTTTGTAAAATTCAGGTAATTTATTTTAAATTTTGATAGTTAAATATATATATATAGTAATATTTATTGGTATTGAGTCCTAAAAGAGCATTTATAATGTTTTAGTAGGCTATTTTGTTAAAAAGTACTCCGAACGTGTTCGGATACCTTAAATTAACACATTACAATAAATGAAAACTAAATATTCGGAGAAATAATGGGAGAAAAATGCTTTTTGTTACGGGGATTTTTAACACAACTATATTGAGTACTTCTAAAAGTCTCATTTTTGTACTAAAAACTACATTTAATTTTTGTTGTCTTTTATTTATTTCAGGCTACCTGGAGCACCTCAAACGCCGCTGACCCCAACTAGTCCTCTTCCCACTGTCGACGGAATGCACCCCTATGCGAAACTATTACGAGAAACCGAAGCTTCCCGAACATCTCCGAAGACACCACCACCGATGTTCCAGCCGATGTCACCCCCCAGGATGACTCCACAGCCCCCCAGGTTCACACCTCAGCCGCCTAGGTATACGCCTCAGCCGCCCAGGGATTACACCTCTTCTCCTCTGCCGACCACTCGTACCTCCTACTTCACCCCAACTCCGAAAAATTTAGCCGACGTCGAACTCGTAGAATATGCACAAGAGAAATATAAAGAAAGAGACGCCATGAGTAATCAAGTAGGTCGAGATTTTTATGATTCAATTTTATATCCTTCATAAGCATAAAAAATTCTCTGGTGCAAAAGGAAGTAACAGTAAGTGCTTTTTTTTCTGTTTGAGGTTTTGAATTAAGTTGTAAAATCTCCAGCAGTAGACCAGTGCCAGATTATCCATTGGGCGCTTGGAATGAGCACCCGGGGAGTCGGGGCCCTGAAGGGCTCGAAAGGGCCCGGTTAAGCTGGACTTACCAGATTTTCTGGATATAAATTTCAATTCGCCAGTGATAAGGAGGCCCGTAGATGTTCTGCGCCCAGGGCCCGATAATTCAGCTTAATTCGGCACTGTAGTAGACTGAAAGGTTGAAGTATAACTTTTAACGGTCAACAGCCCATGAGGGCCAAGGCTTACTGAGTCCATCTCAGTTTTCATGACCTTGGGCCATTTAGATGCATGAGCAAATGTTCGGGTTAGATGATCAGTGTGACGCGAAAACTCCAGTTTTTATTTCCCAAAGCAAGCTTAATATTCATTTATCAATGCACTGAAAGGACGAAGGGTGAATCGACTTTACCCAGCCCAGGATTTGAGCCCACCCTTGTGGCGCGGAAGCGCTATATGTTACCACTCAACCTCTGGGCTTTGTGACGTTTGAGATAAATAAAAGTAGCGTGGTATTGGTTAATTTATATCTTAAGTTTAATTACGTCACAGCTATTATTTACAAATTTACATTGGCGTTATTAACTTAGTAATTAGATTATTAGAGTCCAAATTCTGTTGTTTTGTGAGGGAGGAGTTTTTGGCGTCCATGCTCAGCGAAGTTATCAGACCATCTCTGTTCTCTCTCCTTGCCCTCTCTAGACTGCTGGGTGACAGCGGTCGGCGTCTTTAGCTTCGAGTTACATCCAGTTCGTGGGCGAAGAGGGGTTCCTCTTGGTGTTAAAAGGTTGCCGGGCTGATGTCCAAGACAAGACCAAGCAATATTTTTAAGGGTGTAAGTGTTACTGCACGTGTGGTGACCATACCCACAAAGAAGCTGCATCATAGCTGTGTAGCGGGAATCGTTACAGCTTCAATCAATAATAATTTAATTTGTAAGCTTAATATAACGTTTTTATGAAATAATTCTAAATACACCCTTTTAAAAACTGAACTGAAGCACAATGAAGAAAGGGACTGTTTTTATTGAAAATAAATGCGCGTAAATCTCATTCACACATATAAGAAATTGATTCGATATTCAAAACTGTAGAAACAACGGCTCTAGCAATTTAAAATTAAATGAGCTTTTATACAAGTCATCTTGTGTTGCAATTAAAAGTAGCAGACACTCGGGGATAATTTTAAATAGAAATCACCTTGTCCCTTTAAACGTGGTCCAATGGTACTCCTTGCCACTCAAAAACTCCTATACCACTTCCTTGCACTCAAAAACTATCAAATTCATTCGAAAACCTCTCATTCAAAAACCACATAAAAGTTAGCTGAACTAAAAGGATATTATGGAAGCTAGATTTTTCACACGCAGCTATTTGAGGATTGAAGATGGCGTAAGCTTTTTATTTCTTCTTCGGACTCAATCATCGCTCCGATGTGTGCGTGTGAGTCCGGTTCTCACTTTTCTGTCAAATTTGTGTCCACGTATGAAATGAATACTATTCCTTTTTTCTTACTTGAGGATGGGTATAGAAAACGGTGGTGAAACCGGCCTTAAAGTCAATAATTGTTGACCCAATAGCTGTTGTCCATGTGTGTAAGAAATAATAAAGATTCATAGTCTCATCTTGAAATACATTTATATTTAGGCATTCACGAACTATTGCTCCAGATTTACGCCACTTTGTTGTGTCTGAATCTAATACCGTTCTGCAGTCGTAAGAGATAGGACTAAACACAATCAACCAGGGGAAATAACTGTATACTTCTGTAAGACCAATACTGATTGGAACTGATGGCTCCTTTGTTGTGTATGAATCTGATACCCATCTGCAGTCGTAAGGGATAACACTCTACACCATAGGTTCCCAACCTTTTTTGAACTGGCACCCCCTTTTCTAATAAATATTTCGATATCGCCCCCTTTTCTAGTGAATATTTCGACACCGCCCCCTTTTCTAGTGAATATTTCTATACCGCCCCCTCTCACTCAAGAGAAATTACAGTGTACATAATACATGGGGGGAAAAGAGTTAATTTTTAAAAAATATCCTATTCCTAAAAGAATATATTTTTTTAATTTCATTTTTTTTCTTAAGTCCCAGTTTTTTTACTTACAAATCTGAAATATCTATTGCCACAAATATATTTAAATGTGTAATATTATATATTTTAGTCATAGGTAGGATAGTGTTGGAATTGAAACACTACTGAATTTCTTCATCATTTTAAAGAGTGGAATAAAATATTTTTAGATTACCTGCTATAAAGACAGGCAGGGGTTTTGATGATACGCAGTAATTCATAATAAACTATTGCTTTCAAAATAAATTTAAATTGACAGTTTCGGCCTCTGAAGAATCACGTTAATTCCTGGTTAACATATTTAATTACGTTTCGTGGATAATATACGTAATGAAGTGCAGTGGACGAAACATGTTTCCTACTGCTCACAGACAGACAACACGTGCACTACAGAAATTAAAATGCACTATATCATTCAATTTAATGTACGTCTGAATGGAATGTAATCTTTTAAGTTTTTCATCCACTTCCCATACTACCGAAATATGTGAATTTTCGTACATGTTATATAGGAATGATTTAAATACATGAAATAAACATAAGGTAAACAGAATTAAAGTTTACTTTTGTTAGAACATAATCAGCTTGTTTTTTTAGTCTTTTTTTGGTTTATATGCCCAAGTCCCTCCGTGCCATCTCAATGCCCCCCTGAAAGCCTCAAACACCCACAAGGGGGCGTTATCTCCCACGTTGAGAATCTATGCTCTACACTATCGCACCAGAGAGGGACAATGACTGTATATTTTTTTGTAAAACCAATACTGATTGGAACTGATGGCTTCAACAGCTTTGTTGTGTCTGATACCGATATGCAGACGTAAGAGATACCATTCTACACCATCAACCAGGGAAAATGACTGTATACTTCTGTAAGACCGATACTGATTGGAACTGATGGCTTCAACAGCTTTGTTGTGTCTGATAGCGATCTGCAGTCGTAAGAGATCCATTCTACACCATCAACCAGGGAAAATGGCTGTATACTTCTGTAAGACTAATACTGATTGGAACTGATGGCTTCAACAACTTTGTTGTGTCTGATACCGATCTGCAGACGTAAGAGATACCATTCTACACCATCAACCAGGGAAAATCACTGTATACTTACTTCTGTAAGACCAATACTGATTGGAACTGATGGCTTCAACAGCTTTATTGTATCTGATACCAATCTGCAGTTGTAAGGGATCCATTCTACACCATCAACCAGGGAAAATGACTGTATACTTCTGTAAGACCAATAATGATTGGAACAGATGGCTCCAGCAACTTTGTTGTGTCTGAATCTGATACCGATCAGCAGTCGTAAGAGATAGTACTTTACACCATCACACCAGGAGAAACGACTGTATACTTCTGTAAGACCAATACAGATTGGAACTGACAGCTACAGCAACTTTCAGACAATTATCCGATGGCCATTTGCACCACATTTTAAGCAAAATTCGTCACTGAACAATATGCGATGCCAGTCTGCTTACAGCTATGATACCCTTCTTTACGACTTTGATGATATTGTGGGGTTAAAGGCAGACATCTTAAAAGCCATTAAGAGCCCAACCTTGCTACAGCCAAAAGTCATTAAAGTACCTTAGGCTGTATTGCAGAGGCTGCATCAAGCTGCATAGCGGACAACGGTAAAAGATAAACCTTTTGCCTTTGCTGCGCAGTAGAAACAAATACCTTTTGATCTTGAAGTTTATATTCATTGACCTTAAAAGTTTCTTTTCATGCTTGGTGTAAAGGAATTTGTATGTGACATTTTGAAGTGATCGGTTTATTTTTAGGAGTATCTTTATATTTTATATAAGAGTGTATTCAAGTATAAAATTTTAATTTTTTCGCGCTCCATATCGAATTCTCTTTCAAATGCAAAAAATTCATTTTTTTAATGCACACAATTTTTTTAAATGAATGTATTTCCTTTTAAAGTGGCTGGCATAAGGAGGAAATATTATTTTAAAAAATTGGTTTAAAATAATGGTGAGATGCTTCTTTTTCCTGAAACGACAATTGGCAATTTTTTCGAGAGAACATTTATTGCCTGATTATTCTTAACAAAAATCAACATTATATCCTCATTTTTAAAAACGTTTTAATTAAAAAATTTATGAATTAATATCAAATCACTTGTATACCACCTTTTGTTTTCTTTTTGCATTTCTTATAAAACAGTGCCGTAAAAATAATTCCACGTGACATATTTTAGACAAGACAGTTGAAAAAAGTATTTTAGTGAGAAAAGCCAAATTATCGTCTGACAAAAACAAATAAGTTTTTTAAAAAAAAATCGTTTAATGACAGAAAATAAACAAAAGTCTCAATTCAAGAAAGAAAACAAAATTGTCTGACAGAGTCAAAAATAAAAAGAAAGCAAGCGAGAATTAAAAATGATCAGACGATATTTCTCAAAACACGTGCAAAAAAATGAATGGCGACGCGTCGTATCATTCGGGGAGGTATTTTAGAACGCGGTAAACAGAGAACACTGAAATGTGTTATTTTTGGCTGCTGTTGGGGTCAAAAACTCAGGGAAAAAGTAAACGTTTTATGATTTTGGCGAATGGAAAACGCGGTGTCATAAAACGTGAAAAAATAATGAAACGACAAGATATTCTTAACACTTCTCTCCTTTTTTAAAACCGAGGGAATTTTCACCAAACTATATTAAGATCAAAAGAGTTTGAATTTCCGGTTTTCCATGATTTGTCAAATAATTGTTGAAAAAGCGTAAAATATAAAATAAAATACAAATAACAGTTTAAATTTTGACACTTTTAAGCTCAATTCAAGCTTAGATAATACATTTCGGGGTGTGTGGGGGGGGAGGGAGTTGGGAGAACTTTCTAATTGTTCAAAATGGGATTTTATCCTCATTTTCATTATTATACACAAGAAATTCTCGGTAACTACCAAGAGTTTATAGTATTCTTAAGAGAGAGTCACCAGGAAATATTTTCTCCAAGAATATTTCTTTTAAGGTATCCGACTACTTGTGACAACATTTTTTTTTAAAAAATGGAGATTTGGGGATTTTTTGTTGTTTTTAGATTTGGTTTAGTACATTTTAAGAAAATAAGCTAAAATTAAGAAGAGGGAAAAATTATTATTATTAAAATGGGAAAAAATGGGTACAAATTTATAAAAAATAACATAAACGTGGCCCATTCTGTACCAAAAGTTTATAAACAAGTTTTCAATTTTTCAATTCTGATGTGTTTCTATGTTATTCATTTTTGAAAGGATTTTCAGGATAAGAGACATTTTAATTTTTACACAACTAGAGCACTTTGACTTAGTCATTATATGAAATTGCTTAAAAATAAAAGTGATAATATTCACATAAGGGACTGTACATTTTGTAATAAAACCGCGATTGATAAATCTGAAGGTTAAAACACTTCTACTATTATACACAGAATATGCACAAAAAGAATTCAGTTAATGAATTTCAAAACTTTTTGAGCAATCGCTGGCCCCATTGAGCATTTAAAAAAAACACATTTGAGTAAAACATGTTTTGGAATATGACATCTTGCTTAAAGTAATGACATCTGCTTTTACATAAACACTTGTGGTTTTTGTTCTAGTGAATGGAAAATAATAAATTTTATAATTTTATAAAGATAATAAGATGGCCCTATAAAATAAATTCATATAAAAAGGGTCAATTTTTGGCAAAATTCACAAATTTAGGGTAGTCGAATACCTTAATTAAACATATTTTGGTATCCAAAACTTTAGAATAGCTCAAGGGTCGACAACTTTATGACACGCTGCACTACTGTACAAATTTGTCAATTTTTGAGTAGATGGAAGTTGATAAATTTGCAATGGACTTTATTTGACTACCGTCTTCAGAATTATGGACATTTACGGAATTATGAAAAAATCTGGAAGACAACTCTGAAGATAAATCTACGCCTATTTCGTAAATTTATTAATGTCATTGCGCTGGAGAGATTTAATTGTTTGAAGAGAGAAAATTACATGTACTCTCTGCTTTTCACTTTGGGTTCTACATATCCATGTGAACAAACCTTTTCTCATATGAAAAGTATTTTGAGTCGACAAAGAAGCAGTTTAACAACTGAATGTTCAGAATCGTTTCAAACTGTAAGTCATAAATTATACCTCTGGTAATGCGATATCAAGTAAAGCGCTACAGAGACATGGTTTACATTAAAACATTTATTTTTCTTTATTTAATAATACTGAAGGGGAATAATTATATTTTATGCTGTTTATTTCTTATTTTAATAAATATGTTTAAAAATACATAATATTGTAATACCGGTCGGTTCCTGCTTGCCTCTGAAACCCCTTGTCTACCCGCAAACCCGGCTAAGTGTGTGGGAGAAACTGAATGATCAACAGACATGATTTCAATCTAATTAATTTATTGTTACCAAAATATCAATCAGACACAATAACAATCTAATTAAGAGAGGCGATCAAATAGTAGAGCGCGGAGGTGAGATTCAGAAACACGGGGATACTACTACGGACCTTCAACTGAATCTACGATAGCTTAAATACGCTAAATATAAACTACGTCGCACACTAATAAGCTAATTTCTAATTAAACAAGCTCACGATATCTGTACTTTTTATGCAGCGGATCCTACACTTGAATCTTGCAGGAGATCTTTAAAGGGATTGATTAGTGTCGTCGGATCCACTCTCCGTAATCTGTTTTCCTGGGCAACTCCAAGACCTCTTAATAATTCCACTATCCTTCAATCTTCAACTAACAAACTAACTCGCAAACTCTTGGCTAACTTTTACCTCTACTTGCCAACCCTCAAACTCGCGAAAACAGAATTTATATAATATATTTCATTTACATAATCACGCTTTCTTGGTCGGCCGAAGTTGGTTGAATAAAAATATTTTTCCCCAGAAGAGTCCCCAAGGTATTAGTATAGTCGCGGAGAGATCCGTCACAATATCTCTACAATTATAATTTTTTTTTATGCTGAAGGAATAGTATTTTATGTGTTGTTTATTTTTTGTTAATAAATAACTTTAAAGTATGTAAAATTAATATAAAAGGAAACTGTAAATCTATATTATTTAACTCTATTCTCTAACTCTGCATGCATTATCGCGAGAATCGAATTGTTTCAAATAAGTACTACTTTGTGGCACGCAGAATCATATTAGTAGATTGGTTTGGCAAGCCACTGCTAAAAGGTTGCCGACCCTTGCTACCATCACTGTGACCTTCACAGCGTACTTGTCCTTTGTTTAAGGGGTATTTGGGCATTTTATCTTCTGTTGTATTCTCAAGCAAACAATACATACACAGGTGCAGTACAATATTTTCTGAGGAAACACTCGTACTTATTCTTTTTAATTCCACTTTCGATAACCCTCGGACACCCTTCGGTCCACATTAGGGCGAGTTTTTCGGACTTTACTATACTAGAGTCCAAAAGTTACAGGACTACGGCCACCTATGGGACAATCAAAGCATATAGTTAAAGTACCCCCGTTTAAAATACATTCTATCATCCCCCTCCACCAGCGCCGGATTACTCATTACGCGGAGTAGGGAGTTGCCCGTGGGCCCCGCGCTCTTTAGGGGCCCACAAGAGCGTATTCTGTTTTCTGTTAGTACTCCAAAAACAGGCTACAGGACCGCGAGAATTCAACTGCCTAGAGGCTTGCTTCCATGTCGTTTAGTCCGACACTGCTCTCCAACTTGTGCAAGATGGTTTCGTCTATGTCATATAATTGAACTGCGCGCACAGACAATATTTGTTCAGAAATATTCATACTTGTTCTGCGACGTAAGAAACATGGTTTATCAAGAACAACGGCGCAACACTAAATTTTGGCCGTAATTGGATAAAACTCCTGCAGAGACTTTAGAAACGTTCAGGAAGATGTACTAGTATTTTATGGTGTCCAGATCAAAGGTCTACGAGATAGTGGCGCAACGAAAAACATTAGGGCCCCCTGCAAAGTCAGGTTTTGCCTTTATAATATTTTATAAATTGGTTAAATACGTACATGGCATCTGTCAGGCTTTGGGCCTCCTAGAGTCCGAGTCCCCCCTCGCAATCCGGGGGTGTACGTTACGCCAATGGTGCGAGAGGTATCGACGTTCTTAAGACGGTCGATAATCGTAGCAAAGTGAAACCATTATAGAGGTATTTTTTGATATTGCAGAATCGTTCGCTCAGAATTTATATCTGAGGGCAAGGAGCATTATCTATATATTTTAAGTCGTTTGAAAGAGTCCATTTGTCATAAATAACCTCAAATGGCAACGCAAACTATACAATGGTAACTCCTGCATGACAATGCACCTGCACATCGGTCTCAAATGGTCACCAAAACTCAGTGGCGTAAAGTACATCTCGCAACCCCCACATTGCTGGGGACCCAGGGTTCTAGGGGGCCTCAGAGCCTGACTGCCGCCAAGTACTTACCCTTTATAAAATCTAACTTGGGAGCCTCAAACCCTGACTTTGCAGGGGAGCCCAAATGCCACTGCTAAGACTGATACTGAAGGGCTTCTACATCCCGCCTGCTCAACGGACTTAGCTTCTTGCGATTTTTAACTATTTCCATCATTGCAAAAAAAATCTGCAGAAATGCCGTTTTGTGTCATCACCAGGTGAGGTACAAACAGCAACGCAGGAGACTTTACGGGTGATAGCAAAAGATGGCTTCCAGCAGTTCTTCAGCAGATTGTATGCGCGCTGGGAAGAGTATTGGATCCTACTGCGTATAACATACTTATTGTCTAAAGCAATACATTTTGTTATCATATTCGTAAAATCAAAGGAAATATAACATTTGTTTATTTTCAGGGCTACCGCACGCTGCCACTGATTGCTCCAAAGCCAAAGACGAGGCACGATGTTCCTATGGGTTCCTATTTGCGGCACACCCCCGACCCCAACTGGAAAGGAAGGTCTGCCATAGGACCTTCCCTTGTAAGCTTTGAATTTTGTGTTTCATTTTGTTTTTTAATGTGAAAGTAAGCCTGTTTGATCTGTATGCTTCATGTGATGTATAATATAGCAATGTTAGTATACAATGGCTTTTTATGTCACTTAACAGTATTTGAAAGGTAATGCGCTGTTTTTAAAACTTATAATGAATCTATTTCGTGATCTATATGTTAAAACATACAGTGAAATATGTTTAATGCGAAAATGCTTAAGATGAAATTTTGGTTAACACGAAATAATACAACTGTCCCAAGATACTACTATGCATTTTCATGCATTTTTTCCCCTTAACACAAAAAAATTTTCCTACTTAGAATGAATAAAATACGGAAAATATCAGACATTTAATGAAATGTTTGAGAAAGCTTCTGTACTATTAAACTGTCCTAAATAATTGCTGCGAAGCACACACACCGGAACAGTATTTTTTAATACGAGCACTTTCGTTCAACTTTACAAGGCAATACCCAAGTGAGTAGTGTATGAAAGTAGTAGAAAAAAGGTTACAGTTAACACTCCCTCGGTGGGGAGTTGAGCAGTTTCTCCCCTCTCGCAAGGGAGGGGAACACACGTGGCCTGGTGGTTGGTGAGACCTGGGGTCGGAACACAACAAATATCATGAGAAGTAAGCGTAGGTATTTAGACTTACATTCTAATATTAAAAAGAATAAAAAAATGGACGACATTGATCAATTTGTGGACAATTTGATACTAAAAAAAGAACATGTACAGAAAAAAATCAGATTGTTTTCCAAAAACGTAATAAATATTTTGCTTTTCAAAACCTTGAAAATTTTGTATTAAATTTCATTGTAAAGGCTTTTGTTTCATTGATTGTTTTCTAAATAAATGCATATATACATATTTATATTTATAAAATATATTCTAATGTAAATTTTTTGTTGAATATCTGGGGGGTTTATTGCATTATCCTTTAACACGAAAAAGTATTTCAGTCCCCTCAGTTTCATATTAATCAATTTTCATTGTATATAAGATATTTTTTAATTGTGTAACATGAATAATCAGTTCAGTTCATATATTTACATTTCGCGGTTAAAATAAAATATAAGGTGCAACCCAAAGTAGTGATTTAATTCTAATAAAATTTTGGTGAGGGGAAGGGAAGTAGCTTTTACGATATTTTGGGGGTGGGGGTAATTCTTAAGAAAGTTCGATGACCTATTTAAAAATTGACAAAATCAGTAACTAGCACCCTCTACTTTATTACCCATTTCACTATTATTAACTTTCACTCATTCCTTACTATCTCTGTTTCAGCCAAAATTCAACGCCTACCCAACACCCACGTATTCGACCATCGGTCATTACAGCAGGAAGCCTCAGGGTCCACCTCCCGGGGCTCCCATGTTCGAGCGCCCCCTGAACGACAGTGCCCAACTGGTTCACCATCAGTACAATTCTCCCATGTTCCTCTATTCCCAGAAGAACATCGAAAACACGATTCAAGAGCAGACGGGCGTATCAGTCAAGTGAGTTCGCGTTTTCTGTTTCTCTCTTCGAATTAATGAAAATACAAGAAACCAAAAATAAACTGACATAACCTCTAGAAACATAGAAAGATACGAAATTACATTTATAATTTTCAATCATATATTTTTTTTCTAATGATTCATTCTGTCACTGCTCGATTTCAGATAGTGTTTGGTTGAAAAAAACGAATTCTATATTTTTGTTTTATTGATGACTTCTTATCCAATGGCACACACACACACACACAAAACATTTCAGAGAACAAAAACGTTTCCAGTAAGTGCTAAAGAAAGAAAATGGGTTCTATAGAAAAAGGGAAAGGAATTAAAAATCAATATGTTGCTGTTGTAATGTGTTTTATCCTGGGATACATTTGAAATAGAAGAGATGGAATAACAGAAACATACAATTCAATATAGACTGTAGAATATAGACTTTTTATTACAAGCGATGATCCCAACATAGAACAGAAGGCGTGCGTTGCTTTCCATTCGAGACAGGAATCCATTTCAGGCGAAAGTTTGACTTCTTTTTCCGAAGATACATCCACGCCTTGTTCGGGATTCGAACCCGAGCCCACTTGGTTACAAGCCGAGGGTTATATCTACCATACTGGCTGGGCGGCTAAAGTGCCAACGACACGCGGTGTTCCCAGGTGGTCACCTTCTCAAGTACTGACCGCACTCGATGATGCTTAACATCGGTGATAGGACGAGAACCGGTGTTTTCAGAATGGTATGGCAGTTTGCAATATGTTGATAAATTTTGAAATAAATAGCTGGACATTAAAACTGCATCATGTTCTGACCTACCTCAATATAGATGATAGTGTTTTGATCTTCACCTTGCCCAACATGTGTTTTCCAGACATCTCATTTATTGAAAACATCCAATCATGCGTTGTTGAGAGACTGGATACCATCTCTCTCCAATATATGATTGATAAAGTATGGTATATATATAGACTTGAAGCAAATGACTTGGCTAGCATCTGTCACGCAAGCCTAGTCCAACTAGATATCTAACCAGGTGAACGCCATAATAAAGGCCAGAGATAGTAGCAGTGTGAACAAATTTCGGACTTCGTATATTTCCAAATTGATTACAAATTTAATCATGTTTTCTTCCTACTACATTTCGCATGCGTATAGTTACTTGTTTTCCTTCTTGGTGTTTCAATTTTAATTTATTCAAGCATCGAGACATGATAGGAATTGCCCAGAGTCCCCTTTGTAAATTGTGCGACTCCAATGAAGAAAAAATGGACGCAATTCATTTAGCACGCTGCCGTGCGCTCAGCTCTGGATCTATGTGGAGCAGATATTGGGAGGCCAGACACAAAATGTGTGATTTGTAAACTGTATTGTGAACTTGTGTGTTTTTTTTCTGTTTTTGTTGTTTGTTTTTTATCAATTCTCTGTTTTTCATTTTGTTTGCAGTTGTCTTGTAATTGACCACTGGAAGTAAAAAAAAAATAATGGACAGCAGCATATACAGAGTTGGTTCAAAAAGTTAAAAAGTATCCGACCTTTGGCCAGAAAAATTATCTTAGTTCCTTTGCGGGATTAGGATCCTCTAATCCAATTCAAAGTTGGTCTCTTATAACTTCACACACTTCACACTGGCGAAACCACTTCTGGAAGGCTTCTTTTGGAATGCTGTTCAACTCCACCGAAAATGGGATCCCTTCCAGGGGCGTAACGTACACCCCCGTATCCATGGTTCTAGGGGGCCCAAAGCCTGACTGGCACCAAGTACTTACCCTTTGTTATATATGACTTTGCAGGGGGTCCTAATATTCTCCGTTACGCCACTGATCCCATCGTTAGTATTTTCATGTTCGAGAACAGCCAAAAGTCTCAAGTAGCCATGTTTAGCGTTGCTAGTGTCCAGTAAGTCCTGTGCAACTGCAAGACGGAATTTTTCTGTTTCACCGACAGAAGTTTGGGAAAAAATTTCGCAGTCACTTTCCGAATGATTACATAAAATTGCATCTGTAGCACCCGCACTTATCTTAACTTGTTTACCAGTCTCTCGTACAGTCAAACGACAATCTTTCATCATCTGATTTTCCACCTTTTCAACGACGGTTGCACTTCGAGCAGTGGCCTTTGAGAACGCTGGTCATTCTCTACCAACGTGCGGCCCTTTTTGAATCGATTAAACCCCTCCTTAATTTGTGCAACACCCATAGCGTCGTTTCCAAACACTTGCTGAATATTACGAATTGTTTCACTTAGAAAATCATCAAGCTATTGACAAAAAATATGATGCAGTACCTTTCATCAAGTAGTTCAGTCATCTTTAGAGAAATAAAAATCCGACGAACACATATAACAGCACCTCACTCGACTGCTGCACAGGTACGAGGTGAACAAATTCAGATATATGCGTTAAGCTGTCACTTCCCACTGTGTATAGTAGCACTGCCTTAGAATGTCTACAGTGCGCGAGAAAATTCAAGGTTTGATACTTTTTGAATAGACCTTGTATACTGTATGCCAGCTGTCTTCAAATTCTTTCAATTAATGGAACCCCCTCGAACTTGAAGGTGTTTTTTGTAGAACCCCTAGAACTAGAAAGTGTTTTCGTAGAACCTCATTCCACACCATAGAATATATTTCGAAATAATATTTAAAGTAGATCAAAATGTTATAGGTACTTTATAGCAATTAAAAATAGTATTACATTTATTATTAAAAAAATTCTAACCTAATTTTTTATTATAATTTAGTCATTAATAATATTAATTTTTATCCAAGTGACACCTGCCTAAGCTTTATATTTAGTAACTAGGATATGTGCTTGCTTTTTTTCACACAAACTGTCGTAGTCTAGCTCAAATGATATTAAATGCAATCGCATTACATATTCTGAGTTTAGTTTGTTTTAATACTTTGTTTTTATAGCCACATTGAGAAATATACATTTCACTTTAACATAATTTTCTGAATCTCCTTAAAATGTTTATAACTCTGTGTGAGAAATACTGTATATATTTTGCATGAATTTGCAACGTAAAATTTAGAAGCTGTTCTTGCTTAAATTTAGATTTTAACATCGAATCTGTTGATAGGTTGTTTCCTCTCCTTCATTATAGGTGTTTTTTTCCACCAATGCAAAAGAGTGCATTTTCCATTAGAAAACTGTTTAGTTTTGCAAGACATTGTGCTAAAGAGTATAAAATTATCTCGTGAAACCCTATATAGTAAACAATAGAATATTAACAATCTAGTAGGAAGTATATATAAGAAAAGGGACGGTTTTTTTAAATACTTGTAATTATACAGATTTAATAGATAACGCGGATCTATTTTGAATACAAATTTATAAGTTTCTTTTCAATTTTTTATTGTGTCTCGTGGACCTTTGGGTTTGCCTAGTGGAACCCCAGGGTTCCTTGGAAAACAGTTTGAAGACCCCTGATGTATGCATATAAGTAAAATTTTGATACTTGTGCTCTTTCCTTCTTGGTATAACATTTTTAATGGACAGCAGCGTATACATTAATTTGTTTGTCAATATGTTTCTTAAAACTAATATTCACTGCTTCTATTTTTAATAATTGTCCGAAAATGAACCTTGTAACAAACAGTTCAGTCATACATGTGTAATGTGTCTCTTTTAGTAAATTTCATATAATTAGATGAAACCAGCTAAATGAATAGCAAAGAGAGAGAGGAGGGAGGGGCGAATAACAGAGTTTCCCCTCAATTTGTTCCTTTTATTTCCAAACATTTTTTAAAAAGTTTTAACATTCCAAACACCGATACAAGTTGCCACATTCCATTTCATTCTAGAATAAAATTTGATCCAGTTTAATCTTTAACCATTACAGGACTGGAAATTGATATTTCAAATGAAAGAAATAATCTTTTAAAGGACGGGCTTGATTCAAAACCAAAGAGCTCCTTCCCGTTTTGAAAACTTTCTAAACATCACCTTATGTGAAAAAAACCTAGAAACGTCGATTCGTCAACCGATCTCTAGTATTTTTTAGACACAAAACTTCTTCTTTAATCTTTACTTTCTTAGTGAGCTCAATTCCATGTCACGTGATAAAGACAAACACGTGTTCTCCATTGAATTCAAAACAGGCATCACACTAATTACACTTGTTCTATTTAAAAGAAACTTGGGTAAAATTTCAAATTTTATAATTGGGTAAAAATGTTCAAATGTTACAAAAAATAAAATTACAAAAAAAAGTTGATCAAAAGTTAGCAACAACGAGACGCATGAACTGATTAGCTGGAAACACATGATTGCTTTTATCTTGTGACTATAATATCACATGAGATTGTGAACTGATTGGCTGAAAACACGTGTTATTATCACATGACCATGACGTCACATGAATTGATGCCATTGCAAAGACCATCAAGTGAACTTCACCGGGCCTTGTTATTATTATCCAACGATACATGGTAATATCAATCATTGACTAAAAAGGAAGGAAGACAGCATAACCGGAAGTCTTGTCCTGTAGTGAAATTTCTTCTCAAAACAATCCGTCTCCTAAAGGTTAATGATTTTTTACACGGTGTATAATCATAAAAATCGGTGAAATTTAAAAAAAATTGATTTTTAATAGAAATTAGATTAATGATTATTAGTTTTTATTAAGAAAATAGATTTTATGATTATTAGTTTTTATTAAGAAAATAGATTTTATGATTATTAGTTTTTATTAAGAAATTCAAATAATTTTTTTTCCAGAAAGCCAACGCTAAACGTAGGAAATCCATTACCACCCAACCAAGCCGGCCCACTGTCACCAGGTACCCCAGGAACCCTAGCTCCAGCCAGACCCGGAACAAAACTCACCAACATAGTTGATATCACCCTATCTCCAACCTTCCAGATGATCCAGGAAGTTGAGAACAGATCAGGAAGTCCCCTTCCAGAGCAGAGGACCCCTACCCTTCCGAGAAGGGCTCCAGGACCAGGACCGGCCCCGGGCCCAAAGTCCTTCCAAGAACAAATAAATTCTTTCGGTGTTCCTAAAGAAGTTATCCACCAATCAGGAAGTTTCAAGACGCTGATGTCGGCTTTGTATGAACAACAAGCATAAATCCAGTTGTTGCCAAAGTTGTTTTTAAAAAAAAGAAGACAATATTAATTTGTTGCTTTAATTTTCTTTCTTTTGTTTTGCTTTCCAATACACAAGACACTATAGACAGTTTTGCTTTTTTTCTGTTTCAGTTGCCTTATGGATGTTTTAGGTAACGGACTATACATGGTAAGAAACTGGCTCGCGAATGGATATATTCATTTTTTTCTAAAATGCTGTATTTTTGGAGCTGTGTATTATGTTGAGAGTCAAGGATCTGAATAAATTTACTGAAAATTGTTTTCATCGTTGTTAATTCTTTTATCTTTTGTTTCCAAAGCACACAAAATTACAAGTATTTGTGCTATTTTTCAATTCCTACTATTAGTTCACACTCTCTATATTTATCTTGTTAAAATTTTCAATCGTTAATAAAATGCATTTTAAACCACTCCATTGAGCTGAAATTTTATGTACACAATTATTTTGGATGACAATACAGTAAATTAACTATAATTAATAAAAATAATTGATTAAAACTAATTCTTTAAAGAATTACAAATACAGCCACGTTGGCATCATTTTTGGCGACTTGTGTCAAAACTTGAAACGGTTTTCTTCTCACGCATTTTAAAGTGCTCATTTGAGCTGAAATTTTCTATACACTATTGTTTTGTCTAACAATACGATAATTTAGTTATAATTAATAAAAATTAATTGTCTTAAATTAATTTTTTAAAGAATTACAGATACAGCCGCGTTGACTTCCTTTTTAGCGACTTGGGTCAAACCTTTAAAATATTTTATTTCTCACGTTTCAAAGCCTTCAGTTGAACTGAAATTTTATACACACGATTGTTTTGGATGACAATACGATACTTTAACGATAATTAATAAAAATTAGTTGCCACTTAATGTTGTGGTTCTGTCATATGTATATACATATTATATTAATTGTAACTATTTAATAAAGAGTAACTAAAACAAATTTTTTTTGTTGATCTAAGTAGGAATTGTGACTTAAGGTGACTGCCTATCTTCGGACCCAAATTTTTAAAAAAAACAATTTTTTGAAACAAATTGAGTATTTTTAGGAAGAAAAGTAGAAAAAAATATGTAAATACATAAACATTTTAAAATAATTATTGTACTTTTAGAAAAATTGGTTGTTTTGAAGGAAATTTTACCAAATTTATACTAAAACGGGAAACACTGTACAAAACATTCTAATGCAGTTATCTTAATTTCCTTCATACACAACATACATACTATAGTGCTTCTTAAAATGAACCAAAATCTAAGAGAAATATTAAAATACAAAAAAATTACAGGCAATTATACATTATAATATGAAGATTTTGATATTTTTTAAGGTTTTTCTTCATAAAAACTACACTAAATGAAAAACTATTCAACCTACAACAAAACTTTTGGTTCACTTTATGAAAAATAGTACAAAAAACATTCACACAAAATTTTAAAGCATTATCTTTTTTTGTTCTTAAAATATCATGCATCTCGTAAGAAGTTTCTTTCGAAAACATAATTTTGAGAAAAACTCATTTAAAGTTTTATGTTAATGTAAAAAGGTATACATACTCTACAAAATTTTCTAAAATTCACCAGGATGATATGTTACACCTTCCTTTTCTTCCTGGCGCAACCCTTTTTTCTTTCGGTGAGCTCGTGTTTGTTTCCTTTTCAATTTTGTAAAGGGTAGTGAATGTCTTTTTGCGTCGTTAATCCGTCGATAGTCATACAATTTTAATACGCGTACCATATAACTACCAACATTTAATCCCAGCTTATTTATTACTTTTAATAAGCCACTAGCACCTTCATTAAATTGTAAAACTGCTATATATGCCCCTAATTGTAAAGTTTGAAGTTCAAAAAAGTTTTGTTTAGGAACTATGTTCCACAGAACACCATTGAAACTCTCATTGGCGTTCTGAGTCATTCCATGCAAACACTTTTCTAAAAGTTTTTGATCACACAGTTTTAAGTATTGTGGTTTCACAATATTTATAATATTTTGTGGAAGTCCAGGGGATTTGGCGGTGAATATTTTACCTAGTGCCTTTGCTTTTTGAAATTTGCACCAACTATCGGTTCCAGTTGGGCATTGACCATGCATAGGCTTTTCGGTACTGGAACAGCAGTGGTAAAACGCAGCAATAACTGTGCTTTGCATGTTTGCTAAATTGTTTGTATTACTGCGAATTGCTATTCCGTAATAATTTTGCAATTTATCGATCAAATTGTCCGTCAATTTTCCCTTTCCTCCCAATCCTTTCACCGACTTTTTTAATTTTCTGAGATGAGTCCCAACCCTTTTCTGCACGTGACCAATGCATTCTAGTTTGTTAACTGTATTAGGAGCATACATATTTTTTACCGATTCATATGCTTTGGAATCCCCATCACCATAGTAATCCGTGTACTGTAATTTACGTAGATTCTCTGATCGCTCAAATATGCGATATGCTCCGACAGTCTCCATGCTTGAAGCAGAACCCTTATGATTGAAACAAACATGTGTATTAGAAGCAGCACCTGGAACTTTAGTCAGATTTGAACACGTTCTACAAAAATGTGACATTATTTCAATGTCCAAAATCTTTCCTGTGTCAATGGATATGCAACTGACACAACCATTGTGAGACGAGTAGCCACGCTTCTGCCAAGTCCCATCCATCAACACGCCACAGCAGCTTAATGATTCTTTGGGCGAGTTTTTTAATTCTTTTACCTCAGTTGCTGCATTTTTCATGCTTTCTATAGAAACTATAGATGCAGCCTGCTGAATCTTTAATTCTTGATTTCGAAAAGCTTTTTTGGAAAGGAAAGGCAAGTCCAACATACCGAACAGTTTATTTCCAGCAGTGTACCCTTTTCCAATAACTCTTAAGGCAAAAACAATCAGAGAATTCAGATTAAAATTATTGTTGATTTTTTCCGATGAAGTAAAGTTTTTTACAAAATCACAGTTCTTACATTTTATGGAAAAGTTTGAGCATATTCCATACCTAGAGTCCTCTGTCAAACTGAGTTCATCATGTAAACAAATTGGACAACAGAGTACTGAAAAAACAGAAAGCAAAGTGGTGATATCAAATATTCGATGTCCGAATATTTCATTACAATTCCTAGAACTTTTTTCTGAGAAATTATCATTCACAACTTCAAGCTTTGATGCACTTGCAGTTTTCCGTTCAATGTTACTTCCAGTAGATGTATCTTGAGCATCTATACTTGAACGTTTGTTTCTATATTGATTTCCGGAAAACTTTCGCTTTTTTGGGCGAGATTTATAATTATGGCCCATATTTAGAATGTTTTAAAAAACTTTTAAGCAAATTTTTAAAGTAAAATATCAATTTTTGTGAGAAAAAGAGACCAAACATATAGCTTAAGAAAAACACAAGCTAGAATGTAAACAGACTGTCTGTTGCCAATTTTTAGCAAGAAATAACTACACTAATAATAAAGTAATGGCTTAAACGCTAGAAAAAATACGGAAATATATTTTATAAATTAAAAAAATGAGAGAAACTGTAAAATTTGAGTTAAAAATTGCAATTTTCTGCAACTTCCGGTTTTGAAATGCTACTTCCGGTTCCCTTTAGCAGAGAGTGATGTTTTTTAAAATCACTCTAACTTAATTTCTATTTTGTGTTAAGGAAAAAGAAAAACTGTTTTGGAAAGAAAAATGTTCAAACTATAATATTTGAAAAAAAAAAAAATTGCCCTATGTGGTCGAAAAACCACATTTTCAACGTAGGCAGTCACCTTAAAATTTTTTTTTCATTACTTGTTTACTAGCAAGCTGTAAAGGATGGGCTATCCCATCCAATAGTGTGCGAGAGTTAGAAAGAGAACTCTAGCCATAGTCAAAACAACACAATTTATTTACTATTCTCAACAAAGTACTAATTCAACAATGCATCAATTGATAAATATGGGAGCAATCGCGAAGTAGATGAGATAGTTGGAGAAATAATAAATTCGGTCACTTACATTTAGCACTTCTAGGCAATGCACCTTCTTGTATTTGAAAATAATTTCTAAAGTAATCCAATCGAAACCAACGAATCCAATTTCACAAATAATTGACCAAATTGTCAATCTTAATATTAATCAAATAATTTACGAAGTGCTTTCGTCTATCTTTACATTATAATCTTCATGTTATCCTTTAACTTCTAACCTCTCCAGTCTCCTACTCGAAAGTTTAATCCTTAAGTACAAGCCTTGATTTGCATAATCATATCTTCTTCAGGAGGAAATTTTTCAATTGAATAATTTTCAAAGACCCAATATTCCCCAAGAGGACTATTAATAGAAATAACGCGAATAGACCCGTTACAAGTCCTACACCTTCTTCACACTTGTGAATTGTAATGTATAGCAATCGTGATGGAAGAGGAGGGGGATTAATGTCAAAAATTAGATGATATTTTGAGTAATTTTAAGTAAGTTGCAAATTCAACTCTAAGGAAAAAAAGATTTAGCATTTAGAAACACGAGGTAAAATGAAGTTAATATATACATTTTATCTAAATAAAATATCTAAAAATTCAACATTTTTTGAACACTTAAGAAGACGGCATTTGCAAAATTCACTTTTAATAGATCTCTACTTAACAAACAAAACATTTTTGTAAAATATCAAATCTATAGATCTGATAATTATGAATACCATGAGGAAAGAGTTCATTTTCTCCTAAGTTTTATTTTTTTTTTAGAGAAAGAAAGATCTATTATCTTTTACGCCCCTACAACCTCCCTTCCGAGTCAATTTTCGTAAAACCGTTTTCAGAGCTGATTTCTACTCAACGAATTAAACATGTCTGCCAAATTTCAAGTTTGTAAGTTTACTAGGCTCATACAAGAGAATTTTTTTTATCTACTACGCCCATGCAACACTCCCTCTCCCCATCAGGGTCTGCAATCCTGTGTCCTATTTTCAATCCCGGGATTTCAGGATTACATTATCAAAATCCCGGGATTAGGATTGAACTATTTATTAAAAACACTTACATATTAGCATAGTTAAAATTGTATAATAAAACTGAAAATATAATTAAAAATTAATTTAATATTATTTTAACGAAACAAATAAAAAGTTGATTCATCATAAAAAAAAAAAAATAAATAAAAATGCCGAAGAAAAGGCACGTTCAGAATCTTTATTGGTAGGTATTATCGTCATTAATTTCTTTTTAGATAGTCACAACGTCTCCCTCCATTTTCAAAAAAAGAGACATTTCTTTTTGAATTTTTGATGACAGTGTCTCAAATCTAATAGACTGCATTGGTGCATATACCTCTTTGATAACTTTATTTAGTTTCTCTGCTACATTTAATGGGTTTTGTATATAAATTGACATAGTTATTGAATTAGAATGTGAATCAATTTCAAGTGTTACCTCATTTGAAATTGAAGATCCAGTTGAATGAGCTGTTAGTAATGCAATGGGATTTGAAGTGTCTCAAGTCTTCCAAGCACGTCCGCTATTAATTAACGGCATTTAATTGAAGAAGAAACTGTGACAAAATCTATTATTGAGATGTTGCTTATATTATTGTGTAAGCATTGCATTGAGCCACTGAGATATGTGCGACGTTCTCCAATACGAGAAATGAGAATTGTGCATGTATATTTTTTTACCTATAGCACTTATAATTGCAGAAAAAAAATCTACGTACATATTTCATAAACAAAATATAATTTTTTGAAAAATTAAATTCTTAGAAAACTTTTCTGAGGAAAATTTTTTTAAATATAATTCAGACAAAAATTAAATCACGGAATTAGTTATTTTAATACTGGGTTTTCCGGATTGGTAAAAAAGCCAGGATCCCGGGACTTCGGAATTCCGGGACTGAGGGTGGAAAAACGTCCTCTTTCTGACCCCACTCGCGATGGGGAGAAAGTTACAGAAGAAATAAGAGAAAACATATCAAATTTCACGGTTTAACATACACATCCGCCTCTAGCCCTTCAAGTTCAACTCGTAAGAAAACTTACATTAAACGTATAGAATGCAAAAGAAGTAAATAAGATGCATTAAAGGTAATACCAGATTCACAATACTTTGAAAAAAAACCCTTCAATATATAATTAAGACAAAAATTAAATCCTTGGATTAGTTATTTTAATCCCGGGGCTGCAAAACGTACTCCCCATCCTTAGGAGCCGATTTTCACAAAACCTGCACTTGGTGGATCTGTTCTCAACAAAATAAACATGCCTGCCAAAGTTCAAGTTTGTAGAAGTAATGGACTCAAAAACTAGAACTTTTTCCTACAACGTCCTCAAAACTCTCCGTTGGGTGTCGATTTTCGCGCGCACACACACACACATACACACACACAAAACCCGTTAGTAAATCTCTACTTAAAAAAACAAGCATCTTTGCCAAATTTCAAGTCTATAAGTTTAATAGTTCCCACAGGAAATCTCTGATGAGTGAATAAGTGTGAGAGATTCTTTCTTCTTACACATGTACATATGGATAGACAGATAGATGTACGGGAATATTTCCATAAATAACCTTGAGAAAAATTGCTTAAACACAGCGGACTGCTACCTCTATTAGTATTATCTTTACTGAAACAGCTGTTTCGAATAAAAAATTAACAACCGAATAAGAAATTAAATCATATTTTCACATAAGGATTGTGATATTGCTATAATTTTTGAAGCGTAAATAATTCCTAAGCCGATCGTACAGATCACATGTTTCTGAAATAATTGCAAGGTGGAGTATCAGAAAAATGTAGGTATTTCAAATTTTTAAAAGAAATACATTTCAATTTTCACTTTCAACACATTTAAAAGAAATTCTCATCCCTTCAGTACTTCACAGAAATCATTTATAATACTCGTAAATGGGTTCAGTATAACAAAAAATTTCAAAAACACAAAAAGAGCTAAAAGTTTTCTTCTCATGAAAAGTTTGTCAAATTTCCTATCAATACCATAAAATATCGCTGGAATGTAAAATATTTATAACAAATTCAAAGTGAATCAGAATATACTTGAATAATAAGATTCCCTTCCACTTTTCGAACTTTTCAATTTCAAAAATTGAAAAGGCTTAAAATTCAGTTACATTATTATTTTTATTTGTTACGCATGACTGCTGAAACAAAACAGGATTACGCAATTTCAAGTTTCTTTTATATATGGCCATTCTTCCTCCCACTCCCAATTTAACACTCATTGTTACTTTCTTATTTTTTAATCTGGAAAGTTTGATATTAAAATATTGACCACTATTTTTTATTCAAATAAAAAAAAAAACGATCTCTAACTATACATTTAACTTTATAAATAGGAAACCAAATATGAAAAATATTACTCGAAGTAATTTGATTAACACAAAAATGGGTTTAAAATGTACTTCTCTGCTTTTTTTAAAAGAATTATCCCAGAATTAACTTCTTTAGGAAATGATGAAATGCGTGCTTAAATGTTCCCCCTTCCATTAAAAATATTTTGGTTTTATCTTTTAACTAAAAATATTGTCAGCAGATGGCAGCACCACAAAATGAAGAATGTCATGACATGTCATATGGTTATAAAATATTCATCTACATTCCTATATGATTAATATGCATGGTGCCTGTTAATGCCCTAGAAAAATCGACATAACGCCTTTTGAACCAGTTACAACATCGTCAAGCGCAATTAATTTTTATACAAAACATACAGTATAATTCATAGTTAGAGCGGGCACTAGACATTCTCGGTGCTTACTTTAATAGAATAATATATGGTCTGTAAAAATATTTATTCATATCGCAACACAATACTTTATAAAAATTGGCTAATCCAGCGTGAATTTTTGAAAAATAATTTCCTTTCTAATCTTAGGAATTTAGCTATATTTCATTTTATACCGTTGATAAAGCAAGGAGTTGGCGTTTCATTACAAAGCTTACTTTGATGTAAATTGATAATATAATAGAGTAAATGTAGCAGTTAGTAATTACAATATAATATTTTAAACATGACGCACACATTTTAGTGCCAGTATTATGCAATAAACTTATAAAACAGAAAAATACTGCCATACGTTAGAAATGATAGGTCACAGTAAAAAAAAATGTACCATTAATTGACTTTAAAATATTTTTTTTATGATTAAAATAAATTTTGGCTGAAAAATATAAACGTTTCTAACTTCCAAATTTCAATATTAAAGCATAGAAACATTCTTACTATACCAGAAAATTACTATGAAAAGGACTATAAAAAACATTAAAAAAGGAAAAATTACTCTTTTTTTTTTCTTTAGTACAATTTAATTCAAAAATACTATGAACTATATGAATTTGAAAATATTTTTCTATTATTTTCATAAGAAGAAAACTTTTATTTTGTTAATGTATTTTCTCTCAAAAATAGTTGCTTACGAAGTAACAAGTTGGGGAAAAATGAAACTTGAGTCTGATTAAAAAAACCTGAAGGATAAAATAATTTTAATATTTAGCTCATAGCTTATAAATATCTGTTTATTCAATAGATAGAAGCACCATTAATAGTAATCGTAGAAATATGTCACGTGAGTGAAAACATTGCATTAGATTTCCAATATAGAGAAACGAATAGTTATCAGTATTATTTAGATGTTTAAAAATAATATTTAGTATAATTATATATTTTAAGAAAATCTAATATGAAATTCAACATTCTTGATCTATATCAATGTTACAAAAAAAAAATATTTAATTTAAAAATTATTTTACCGCCATTCTTTCTGAAACAAGAAAACATCATATTAAAGAAATTACAGAATAATATTGTTACAGATTTGAAATCATATTTCCTTCATGAAATCCAAAACTTACGATTTAGAAACGTGAATTAACAACTTTTGTTCTACTAAAGAAAAGGAAAAAAAATTCTAAAAATTGAAATCCTACAATTTAACAAACTGAAATATCTATACGTATTATATAAAATCCTCTTAGCATGGTAAAAATAAAACAGATCTATTTTCCTCATTTAAATAATGCTTGTTATTTTTGTTTTTAATAATACTTTAAACAGTATCAGTTGATTTTAACAGTCAACCGTGATAGGAACATAACTACAAGTAATATTTATAGCCACAACTCATTCCTAATTATTTGAATTTTTAATATTATTTTAAATACAAGTACTATACAAATAACATCAAGGGAATTAGAAGATAGTAATAAATAAAGCATGAATTAATAAAAAATTTAAAAACAACTTCATTAATTAAAATATTATGAACCACTATTGGAACTAAAGTGTATAGAAATCATGATTAATATATTTTAGTTCAATAAAAAAAATTTTCATTGAACGTGGCATGTATAGTACAAATATTTTTAAAATTTATAACAAATATTTATTAGAAATTTAAAACTCTAAATGTATTATATAACTATCTACTAAATCAATTTATTATTTAATTTAATTTAATTACAAAATAAATTTCATCTTTACAAATAACAAACTGTTTTAATTATTTTTGCGTTTTTAATCAGATACAGTTGCCTCTTCTGTTTAACAGTCATATTTATATTTAATCGAAAAATTTCACAGTTATAAAAACTGACGGTGAAAGATAAAAATAACTAACTATATATAAGTTTATACTACTCTTTAATATAAAAGGAGTAGAAATATCAAATTTGAAAATAACAATCCTCAATTTATTTTTTTATTGAGTTTATGATAGAGTTTTTAAAGGTAAACTATTTTTATTGTTCATTAATTTACAGAGTTAAGATCAAAGTAAAAAATACCTCATTGAAAATAAAATAGATGGCGCCCCAATCTATTAAAAGAATATTGTTGAAGCCTAGTTAAAATATTTATTATCTACTGTTAAGTTAAATTAGTAATTCGTAGTGATGATAATATACTTTTATTCAGTGGCTTTCGACATACATTTAACTGTCTTTTTTTTCCTGCAAGGTTTTTGAAAATAAATGTTTTTGCATAAAATTTACCTCATTTGTTACACGTAATATTTATTAAGTGAGTGAATATTAACGTCGGCACTGTTACGCTACACGAGGGCTTTGGGTGACGAACCTCATAATTTTGAACCATGGTCTAGTGACGAGGACGACATCTGAGCTGGCACTCACATCTTTTAACTACCACACCAACGGGAAGACGTTTGAGCGGGTCCTTAGTGGTACTGGGCTTTAGTGATACGGCGGGTCTTTAGTGGTACTGGGCTCAAACTCATGACACGCCTGCCATGATCTCACACCTTGACCACTTGGCTACCGCGACCACGTAATATTTATTAAAAAAATCGTAAGAAAAAAAAATATTTATCTTAATTAAGAACTTCAGTGTTTCAAATTATATTTTTCAGGCAATTTTGTAAATAAAATTGTAAGCATACACTATAATATATTTTTTTTAACATAAAAGAGAGATGTGTAGTGTACATCCAAAATTAAAAATACAAAACTAAAGTAGGAAACATATTTTTTATTTGAATGAAACAAATTTAACAAATTTTTTAACAAACTAATGATTTTATTTGAATGAAAAAAACCCACATATTTTCTGGTGCGAGTAAATTTTATCTTTTTTCAATTATGTTTTATTCAGTGCAAAACAATGAGAAATCGCATTTACAATGAAGGAACTGATTAAAAGCAATTTAAACATTTGAGAATATTTCATAATTTCATTACTAGATGGCAGCACGACAAATTTAAAACTGAAATGAATGCTTTGTTCAGAAAAGAAAATTTCATCCCAGCAAAGTTTGTGTTTGCTTACAAGACATAATAATGACCAAAATAAATAATGTAATAATAATAATGTTTTTATCTTCCTGAGACTTTTGTTTCAAATGCAGTGGGACTAGAAAATACTTTTTTGTCCAGTTTAAATGTACTATTACAAAAGGCTAAAATAAAAATTCCATTTTTATTTCACACATCAAATTACATAATTTACTCATTCATTAAGAAAAATAACAATAGTGATAATTCAATAATGTTTTTTGTCTTCTGTTTTATTTTTGGCTTTAATTTTTAATAATATAAATTATTTGCATCTCAGAGGGCAATTGAACGTTAATAGGTGACTATGTAAATTACAATCATTTGTTGTTTATTTTTTCTTTTAAAATCCTTTTTTGATTAAAATTACTATAATAATTCTTATTTTAATATATCCTAAACGGAGAATTGGTTTTATATCATGCTTGTTTCTCGAGAAATTTCAATTTGAAAACATGACATAAAAATATCTCTACTTCTCTCTACTTCATTCCTCTTAAAATTATTTATTTAAAATGTACCACTCAATATGAATTTTTCGACAACAACAAAAAAATAACTTGATTGATTCACATGTACAATTTGACAAAGAAAAAAACTGAGTGCAAATAAGCTGGTCCTAAAAGTCCTATTATGGCGCGGTGAGGAATTAAGGGGCATGAATCAACTGTCGTTCAAATTACTTGATGTTCCCTTTGATGGAACGAGTACATTTACAATGGTTAGTTACGAAATACCAGAGGAAAATCTATTCTAATAACAATTAAGTATTAGCAATTTAAGAAAACGGTTTACTTTTTTCAATATAACTGTGAAAATCTCTTTTAAATCTGATGCACGTTAAACTCCTCTTCAAAGTCCTAACGTGGTGTGGTAGATTAAAGAGAGAGGTGCTATCTCTCAGGTGTTCGTTCTCTTTTTTATTGCCACCCTTCGGAATCTTTGAACTCAATTTTTACCCACATTAAAAGGTCAGATTAATTCGAAATTTTGCTCCCTTGTCCAGGACCGATGAAAATACAATATTTAATAATTTTGTTCCATTATCCTGATCAGGATTATCAGGATTAACAATTTTCCATTTTCAGATCCCATCCCGCATCTGGCAACTAATTTCAGATTTCATTTCCAGATTTGGCGACTAAAAGATTAAGTTACAACTTAGTTCGATTAACTATAAAAGGGTGCTTTGTAGTTTTTTTAAAGTATAATTTGTTGTTTTTTCACTAAGGATCAAAATTATGAAGTCTGTTGCCACAATTACACTCGAAAAACCTTTTGTGTAACTCTAATCCAATCCAAGCCAAATAATAACTAACTATGATTGAGTTTGACGCGAAATACTTTCCTATCGACCTCTTTAACTTTGATGTACTTTCTTGAGTAAATAAAACAAAGAAAATCAAACAGCGCCCCGTTGTTGCCAAAGGTGTAATTACTATAAAAGTAAAACACACACAAACTATAGAGCGTGTTCCGCTTTGCACAGGAATCTCCCACTCGCATTTATTTCGAACTCAATCATAATCGATTAAAACATATCGAAAATGTATAGATGTAAACTTTTCTACTGTTCGGAAGCAAAGCTCTTAAAAAAAAGAATAAACAATCATTTCGAAGGGAGGAAAGTGCGAGGCCTTTTTAAAAACCATTCAGATTAAAATGACTTTTTATGCACCCAGTTGAAATGATTTATTATCGTTTGGAGTTCAGAGATAAATCGAATGATTACTATAATAATTGGAAGTTTTGAAAACCTATAGTTTTAAGTTTAAAATTTTGTAGCTTGAATAACTACCGTTTCATTTTGATAGAATAAAGTTCGAAACATTCTTTTCATTTCCGCCCAAATGATTTTTTTAGAATAAAATCTTTTCAAAGTCTATTTTATTTATTTATTTGTGTTTCGAAGTTCAAGTTAAGAGAAAATAAAATAGGAATAGGGAAATAATTCTTGCTCCTTAAGAATGAAGAAAACAATTCCGAAATTTATGAGAAAAGCACAGATCATTTAAATAGATTCACAAAGTTTAATAAAAAAAAAACCTAAAGAGGTTAAGTTCTCTGCAAGTAAATAACTTGAAATAAAAACCGCAGAATTTGATGACCAGAAATTCTGAAAAAAAGCAATAAATAACAAAACTTTGCTACTACTTCATTTATTGTTGAACCACAGTCTAATAAATTATAATCAATCATTTTGAATAAAAACTTTGTGAAATACTTTTAAAAAGATTTAGACAAGAATGGATAACATTATTCCAAAAAAATTTTCTTTCTTTGAAGTAAAACTTTCGTAAACAATCTTTTTTGTGATCGTGCCTCAATAAATCTGTTATATATATATATATATATATAAAATTCTTTTTTTGAACAAGAATTTTCTTAAAACTGGATTCAGTTTCGAATTATGTTTTTATAAAAGGAAATTTTCTTTAAATACTTTTATTTGTGGTTTAATTTAATTCATCAAATAATTTTTATTTGTGCTTTTCCTTTTGCCCATTCGAGTAAGAGTATTAAAAAATCTTGATATGCAGTTTTAAATTTATTTATTTTAAAAATAAAAGGAGTGATTTGCATATTGATTTTTGAAATATGTTTCCAGAATTTTTTTCTCAGTGAAGGTAATTGTTCGAAAAGGTGAATTTTAGAATTAAATTTCTCATACATTTACCGACATAGAAGTTTTATTTTTAAAGAGCTATACTGTACAAATAGCCCGAAAAAAATGTTGATATATTAGAAATGTCTATGCAAATTTTTTGATTTACAAATCTTTTTGATCACGTTGAGATTTCGATTTTCTTTGTATTTCAAAATAATCCTTTATTCATTGTCAACAGATGGGGAACATAGCTTTTTCCACAATTAGCCACAAAAGTTTTTTTACTTTTTCTTCCAGAACAATATTTTTTTTCAAAATGCATTTAGCAAAAAGAATACCAAGATTATCATTTAAAATGACTAATTAATTTTATGTTAATGCTAAATAAATAAAAAAAATTCACTATTAGAAAAATATGGGAAGAATAAAAATGCAAACAAATGTTTAAGAGTGAATACAAAATATGTATAAAAATTCATAGCCTTTCTTTTTAATTCCGACAAATGTGAATTTCTTCAACTGTGTGTGGGATTCAGTCTCTGAATACATTATATATTTGAGAAACAAATTATTCACAATAAACAGAAGCTATAGCACAAATTTTATGAAATTATATTTGAGGCTTTTGAAATTTCCATTTTTTTATAGGTGCAAATATATACCTGGATAATAAAAATCATACTCAAATTTTAGTTTATGCAAAACAAATCACTTAGTGAAAACTGGACTTACTTATCAATTACAGAAATCATGTAAAAATGATTTAGTTAATCTATTTTTCATTCAAATTCCGAGGCGCTGATATGTCAAGGAATAAAATTTTTCTTTCTCTATAGAGGGGCAAAGCGAATTATTCACACATCTTAACAGCTACAAAACTGCTAGACACATATTTGAAATTTAGCAGGCATGTTCCTTTTATTAAGTAGAGATCCATCAAGAATGTGTTTTGTGAAAATCGTCTCTTAAAGAGGTTTTGAAGGGAGTGTTACAGACAAAAATTCTCGTTTTTGAACTACTAGATCCACGACTTAAAATTCGACAAGCATGTATCTTTTATTGAGTCGAGATGCTATAAGAATGGTTTTGTGGAAATCAACTCCCCAAGCCTCCGTATGATACTTTGTGGTGCACGGGGTTATAAATATTCTCAATAAAAATATATATACAAAATGTAGGGGAGTGGTGAGGCTATAGACAAAAAATCCCGTTTTTTCAACAAAAACATCCACCTACTTGAAACTTGGCAAACATGCTTCTTCTGCTCATTAGAGATTCATTAAAAAGGATTTTGCAGAAATCATGTTCCAAAGGCGGGGGAGGCTAAAAAGAGTTGTATATAATTTAAAAAATTCTTTTTTTTAAAACTTTATTAGACTTACAGACTTAAAATTCGGTAAGCATGTCTCCTTCGTTGAGTCAATATCCGCTAAGAATAAGGGAGGCGGTGATTTGCATTTATGTTTTATAACACCGCTCACATGATCAGAGTAATACGGTCATGTCTGCTTCCACCAGCAATGAATTTAATTTTTAAAAAATATATATTACAATAAAGAATCCTTTTTCTCTGTCTTATTGGATTGAAAAAGAAATATTTTAGCCTATTGACTGAAGAATTACCTTAATTTCAGCGAAATATGAAATCCAAGAAATGATTGAAAATAAAATTCTCCTCTCTTAATTATATTTATAATTTTAAATTGCCATTTTTTCCTTCTGTCTCGCGATTTATCCGTTACTTCTGCTAAATTTTCAAATGATTTTGCTGTGAAAATTTTTAGATGCTTAAAAAGTGCTTTTTTTTTTTAAAAAAAAATTGTACGAACTTTTTACTAAACATTAAACCTAAATAAATAAGTAAAAGTTTAAAAAAATTGTTTTAACTAATACAAGCTTTTCTTTTCATTTTTTTTTTTTTTTTTTTTTTTTTTTGCTTTGCGTTTATAAATTATTCTTAGAATGTTTATTTTTTCATACACTTAAATTACTATAATGTTTGTTTGCTTTATATAATCCTTTTTTAAAATTAGTACCACTAATTAATAGCGGACCGGCAAAGAAAAAGTAACTGATTTTTTAAATAATGCATCATTATAAACCTATTATATTATTTTTATTCAGTTAAGTTTCAGAAAGAAAAAATCAGATCAGGACCAAGAAACCCCCAAAAAACCCTTCTAATATTTATATTTTAATTACAAAGAATATAGTTTTAGTTTTAAAAAAAAAACGCTATATTTACATGTGCAAAGTTCAATATTCTAATTTACATATATAATAAGAAAAAATATCATTTCCAGCAGTATAGAAAAAAATAATAATAAATTTATTCATATTGCAATTATTTTTCGTCCTATTTTTTAATACTCACAGAGAATCAATTAGCAGAATGAAAAAAAAGGACATTTTACTTGCTAACTAATTAATTATTTCTAACACAGGTAAACTCTATTAAATAAATTAAAGAGCAATTCCCTGAAACATTATGCAGTCTCCACTACGGACATTTTTTCAGCTACTGCACTTCAGGTTAGGAAATAATTAAAATAATAATTGGGTTTTCCTGACTCGTGCAATATATGTATTCATCTAATCTCATGAGGTATTAAAAGTCAAATTTTTTTGGTGGAAGGTAGTTAATAGATTTAATAAAGATGCTCTTTTAAAAACTTCAGGGAGTTGTTTATGTTTTTCTTTCAATGATATGTTTATTTAAAGTAATAATATCCCTATCACATACAGGTATAGGACAAAATAATAGGAACACCTGTACAAAAAGGAAATTTTTTTATTAGTAAGGAATTGAGCCAATTTTGGCCTGAAAGACAACTTTCATTTGACATGGGTGTATGAATGAATGTTGGATTTTATGGTGCAAGAGTCAATTTTGGCTAAGCTGCGCCGAACAACTATTTAAATATTTAAAGTATAAAATTGCTAAATTGTTTTATAAAGCAGCTTTAATAATAAAATGTAAAATCTCATACTGTGTATAAAAAGTCAGTTTTAAAAATAAAAGTAAATACAAAATGAAAACCAAAACATGTTTTTAATAATCTAACAAAAACAAACTAATCAACAATTGTGTAAAAGTACATTTCAAAATAATTGTCTGTAATCTAGACGTGAAACGAAGAAAAGAGAAAATTGAATGACAAGAAAGAGGGTCAATAAAATGGAGAAGGATCACTAGGGGACCCCGGGGTCTGACACCCGTGTTTACCAAAGACAGTAAGCCCCTTGGGAAAAGGAAAAGATCACTAGGGAAGTTCGGGATTGTGACACTCGTACGCCTAAAGAAGGTGAGCCCTCTGAGGGTTTATTCGACATGGGATTCCGAATTAAAGTTCCAAAAGTTCCGGCCAAAGTTCTTTGGAAACCACCAAAGTCCATCGGAATTCACACTCATTCCTCGTGCAGGGTAGTCTCTAGTCTAGATAGTGTGCGTGAAGGAGAAAATCGAGCACGGACTTCGTTCTCTAAAAAACACCATAAACACTCGTTGATGTTCAAATCAGGTGACTAGGGACACTAATTCAGATGTTCCACTTCATCAACATGCTCATGTAATCACGTTTGAACCCAGCGAGAGGTGTGAACAGGGGCTTTGTCATCTTGGAACACTGGAAGTTCACCCGGATAGAGAGTTTGAAGCATAGGGTGAAGATGATCTGCGAGAAAGCTTCTGTAATGGTCGTCTGTGATCATCTCTCTTCAGAAAAACAAGAGTCCCCCTTCCATGGGAAGATAATGCACCCTACATCATCCCAGATCATCCTCTACGTTTCACGGTTGGAACCAGGCAGTCAACATGAAATGCTTCTGCCGGATTATGCCAGACGAACACACGTCCGGGGGTCTGAAATATCGTAAATAAGGATTCATCAACCCATATGACCTGTTCCCATTGTAATTGTGTCCAGTTTAGGTGGTCTCATCGCCACTTTTGTCTCTTCATAGTCATTCTGCGCCAAAACTAATGGTTTTGAAACAGCTACTCTGTCATGAATCTTCGCAACATGCAGCTCTCGTTGAATAGTTTTCTTAGAAATCGTTGAATAGTTTCTCGTTGAATAGTTTTCTTTACGGGGTTCTGAAGGTGGAATTCATCTTGGATATTATCTGCGGCATTGTAGTCTTGCGTTTTCGAGCGACTGTCATCTTCAAAACCCATCTCTCACTGTCCTTCAACTTCGAATTTCGCGCACTGTTGTGCTTCACAGAAGACACTTTACCCAGGTTTGTGTAGGCTATAATAACCCTTGACACAGTGGACCTTGAAACATTTACAAGGTTAGAAGCTCTGAACATGGACTCTCCAGCTAGGCGAGCTCCAATTACCATTTCTCTTTTCATGTCGGAGAAGTCGGACATTATCATGATTTGCTAAGAGCTTAATTATCTCATGTAACTCTCATACTGTAAAATGTTTGACTCACAGCTTCTCTTTCGCCACCATTAGGTGGCTCACTGTCGCAAAACGTGACGGCCTTTTATTGAACGATCGAAGGACGACTCATTTTTAAATGGGTGTTGCTATTATTTTGTCCTATACCTGTGCATCAAGGGTGTCAAACTAAAAGGCTAACTTGGGCCAAACAAGTAAGGTTTAACATGAGAAGGGCCACAAAAAAGATCAATTTTCATAGAAACGTAGGTTTATTTCGAAAAATACATTATAATAAACATATATAAAGGAGCAAGAAAGATTTAATGTTTACGTCCTGACACTTAAAATTTCTTCTCTGCTATTATCTTTCCTATTTAGGGAGAAATTTTATTTTAATTTTATTTTATATTACTTTGTGCCGATATATTGGCCGCACTACAAAAATGTTCGCTGCGGGCTGCTAGTCTGATATCCCTGACAAACATAGTTAATACAGGGTCTGTCCCAAAAGTTCTCGGAATAATTTTTTGTAGTTGGCAACGCTGGCTGGCGGGTTGGCGCTTCGGATGGAGAAGTTGCTGGGGGAGGGGGGGACTAAGCTTTGAAACAAGACCGGTGCCAGTCGCCTTTGTCAAGATGGGGGGGGGCGATCTTCAAATGAGGAAAATCTGGGCGAAAACCATGCCAAACCATGACAATCCGTCAAGCCACACTGCACTCATTCTCTCGGAGTTTCTGGCAAAAATAGGGGGAAACGCTTCCCCAGCCACCGTACAGTCCTGCTCTAGCTCCGGCGCACTTCTTTTTGTTTCAGAACCCTGAAAGGAACTCGACATGGGACGCTGGAGTTGGTAAAAGAAAATTTGATGACCTCTCTTGTTGCCGATTTCCAGGACGCCTTCAATGATTGAGGGAAGCGATGGCAACAGTGCATCGAATCAGGGGGAGAATATTTTCAAAGTTCTAAAAAAGATTTTGAACTGATATTGAAAATAATTGATTTTAAAAAAATCATTCCAGGAACTTTGGGAACAGACCTTTTATGTTTATTTATCGCTGCATTGTCAATTGATATGTTAACTTTTTTTTTTTTATTTAACAAATAAAGCTAACATGGAATGTATTGACAATTCTAGGCTTGTAAATATAAAAATAAATCATTTTGTTTATAAAAATACAGAGTTATATTTATAATTCCATTTAATTGGTGTATTTAAATGATTATTCAAAAGTTTTCAAACAAGAAGAAGAAAAAAACAATAGCAATATTCTTCAACTGCATCATCCTTAAACAAAATAACAAATCTATATCCAACCGAAACCGAACGAGATTCACAGCTGTTGCCATTCCAACAAGTTAAACTACACCGACATTAAACACAATTCATCTGTTGCCTGCATAATCAAGTGAAACATAGCTAGACAACGCCTCTCATTATGTGTTCATGTACTGCGTCACTTCGCATATCCCCCCTTGTAAAGAGACAACCGCTTTTTTAGCTATACTCAGTCTGCTAAAAAAACAGCTGTCGGTAGTATAAGGCCAATCGTACACAATCGTCGCTTTTTTTTCCCACACCAAAGCCATCGCCTATAACTTCCTTTTTGGAAACTGGCAGCTGGTTATTCCTTGCACTGTTTAGACGTTTGTTGCCATAGTAACCACCTGCTGGCTGCGTATCCTCACTTTGAGGAGCCGAAAAAAAATGATGAGTTTTCGGGAAAAGGAAGGGGAAAAAAAGGGATACTATACTGCGATTTTTTGATGAACAAACTTGGCGTGCGTTGTGCCAGTTATGACAAAAAATTTCTTATAACAAATTTGGGTCAGTTTGTTCATTCATTATTAGTATTTTTGAGGCTTAAATATATCAACCAAATTATGATTCGTAAAATTTTTAAATAGTTTTTTAAAATTAAGTGTGTTGAAAACATTAACATATATTCTCATTTTTGGGAAAATGAAAGTTGTGTAAGCTGTATGAACAATTTTCGTAAGCATTAGTTTTTGACTAAGCCAGTGTTACAGAATTTATTTTCCGTTGAAAATTCAATACTTATTTAATGAAGATTGTTTTTGAAGTAAACTTTTCTTAAAAATTTTCAATACATCATTTCAATAATAATCATTTATTATCAGGAAATTATTTACTGCAGATTGTAAACTTCTATTCTTGAATTATTAGATGATTTAAATATTTAATCGAAACATTTTTTTTTTCTTTATCATACGGTCGAAATGAAATATTTCTTCGGTTGATAATAAATTTTAAAAAGCATGCACCATTTTTTTAAATATATTTCAATAACATTTTCTTTCGAGTTGTTAAAATTAGAATAGCATTGAAAAGGACCTTTCCCTTGCCAAATTAAAAAAAGTAAAAAAAAAAAAAAAAAAATCGAATACAGTTTTCATTATTCAATTGTGATTTATTTCAGACGATTTTTTTCTTCTTTGATTAAAATTCGAAAGAAAATTAAGCAAAAGATTTCAAATATCCAACTGTGATTTATATTTCAGACGATTATTTTCTTTTCATTAGAATTTTTTCTTGAATCACTAAACTGTTTAAAAATTCTTTCAAAATGAATACATTTTTTGATCAAACCGGTGGAATAAAATGAATAAATTTAAATTGGTGCCTAATGTGGTAAAAGCACGCACCATTATTTTTCTTCTTTCAAAACTCATTTTATTTGTTAAAAATAACGGTTCTTTCGAATATCTTAAACTTTGATTGTCTTGTTATGAACTTTGTTAGGGTTAAAAAAAGAATTAATGAATGAAAAATTCCAAGCATAATCTCGACCTCAAACTTCTTCCCAATGACTTCAACTTGATGGATTGGATAATGGAAAGAAATTTAAATAATACTGATTAGAAGTCAGAAAGCAATGAAAATATATTCCGTACGATGAAAGATTTATTCAAGCTTCATCGATAAAAACAAACTCGAATTTCTTTGTCTTAGCTAAGCCTATTTTATCGTGTATTTCAACATACTCTAGTAAAATAAAACCAACTTCTCAAACAAAAAAGAAAAAAAAAAGAACTCCAGTGATAGGAAGTGCTGACAAATGATATCAAGTTGCTGATGGATCTGATGTAAGTAGATTTTAAGTGCTTTGGGAGACATGGGAAAAGTTTTTGTTCCATCTGTATATCTGATAAAATAGTACTGTGTTAAACGAAAGGCATGCCTACAGAATTGTTTAACTATTTCTCGGTTAAAGATGAAAGAAAGCCTTCAGAATGTAAATAAAAAAAATGTGGTCGTGGAAGATGAAACAATGACGTGTATAAAAGTACAATTATCTGGTAAGAAGCTTTAAAATGTTCGGATTTTCTAGATTATTAAATTTAGATAATGTTGTATTGCAACAGATGGACTTAGCAAATGAAATGCTATGTTAAGGCTTCGTAGGATATCTTTATGTCAGTAGGTACGATAAAAACTGTGAGTTAAAACAGAGGTTGGTAGCTTCTAGTTGTTTCTGTTACTTTGAGAAAGTCAGAAATATATTTATGACCACAAGACGTTTCATTGCACGTTATCAAAAATTATTATATACATGTGTATTAAATTTTAGTTCTTAGATTTTAATGTAATTGAAGGCTTATATTCTGTTTTAAACTGTCTTTTACGTTTCCTAGTTGATTAGTTAGCACGGTGAAAAATCAGGAATAGGACAAAAATTAAAAGCATTCTCTTTTCATAAAAAATGCTTCTATAATATTATTTTGCATATTTTTACTCAAAAATTCTGTACAGAGCTTGAAACAAGATTTTTGAAATTTTTAATGTAGGATTGGAAAAATTCATATTTTAAAAAATCAGGGTACAAAGAAATTTTCAACAAAAAACACTGGTTATTATTCCAGTTGATAGAAATTCTGAAAATGATGTGAATTTTTCAAAAGTCATGTTTCGGGCTGCGTATAGAAGTCCTGCTATATATAGGCAAAATATTATTATTATTATAAAAAAAGCACTTTCCGAAAAAGGAGAATGTTCTGAAAATATATCATTTTCGAGCGAAAAAAAATTGCATTTAAAATTTTTTTTCTTGTAAATATTCCTAAAAATTTTTTGCATGCAAATTCTAATTCAGTTGACATTGAATATTAAAAAATTATTCAGTTTTCATTTTTTCAAAATCACGATTGCGAACGTAATCACCATAAAGTATATAAAAATTTGAAAAATCATTTACATTATTCAATTAATTTGCACAAAACAGTTAAAATACGTTCGAATACTTCAGACAGATACAGAAAACCGTTACTTTTCAGCCACCGTTCGAATTTCACACGCACAACCGTTCTCTCGATCTTAAACACTTCGCACACATTCAGAAAGGAAGAACCGCTCATCAATATTTCTAATATTCCATTCCCTGCTGGAGCGAAGATAGAGGAAATTCGTTTTCCGACTTGCTTAGCGAGTGAGAGGGAATAAACGGTCTTTTCCAGTATCTCTTGAGCAAATGATGGGAGTAAACACGGGGGGAGGGAACGAAGGGGGGAGGAGTGAATTTTCGAACAATCGAATTTGGGAAGGGGAGAGGGAGAAGTTTTACACGCCAGCTGATAGCAACGCGTGTCTCAGGTAACTGTCCGTTACCTTGGCTGCAAATTGAGTCAAGGGAAATAACTGCTTTGCGCTGCATTTGGCGACTTATGCGAGAGTTGGCTAAGTTTAGTTGTTTTAGTAAATTGGAAGGATTATTTAGTGAAATGGATTGGGTTTTTCTGCCGTAATCATTGGAAAAATTCAGATATAATTATTTGTACATAGATTTCTTTTTATTTTTGATTAAGTTATAGTTTTTTTTTTGTGAGAAGAATAATTTTTTAAAGTCATCAAAGTTTTTTTATTCTTTAATTACTTATAAAATGGGCAGCTAATCACTATTCATTTTTGTTTCTCGTCTGCTCACCAGTTATGAATTATATTTAAGAAAAAAAGAATGCCAACGAAAAAATCTTTTATCAGATAGAAATATATTTTTTTAACTAATATCCTTGGAGGTCAGAATTGTTCTTTGCAGAACTTTGTATCGAACAATTAATTATGTAATGGTTCAAAATTGCAAAGTAGGATGCTTGCTCATTCGCCGACTTCGTCATCTTGGCGTGTTTGTTTTTTGAAAACTTTTATTTTGAAATGTTCTAATTTGCCTTTGCGCTATCGTAAGGAATCATAATGTGAATATTAATGATTTTTTCAGTGAATGATTACATTTTTTAAGAAGAAAATTAATTTATTCATAGAAATGTTACCCTGAAAGATAGCAACATTTAAAAATTATTTCATGTTAGTGAAAGATGTCTTTGATATTCGAAGGTTCAGTCATTTTGAAATATTTGGCGATGATAGCCTTAAAGTAAATTTTACAGCATTATTTTTTTTGTGACGGAAATGACGATTCAGAAGGCTGATTAGGTTTAATACATAGCAGCCTTATACTCTGTTTCACCTCAAGTTGCCAGCATTAGGAAGCGTACGATGACCGAATCACAGCCGCTGCCGGGTTACTCTAGGAGCAGAGTGTGACTAAACGAATAAATATCACCATATTTGGCGAGTGGGGAAAAAATGCTTGTGGAAAAAAATTTTCATTAAAATTGTAGGAGCTGTTTTTTTTTTTTTTTTTTTGAAAATAGTATATGCCACTTTTTTAATGGAGATATTTAATGGCTTACATTTCAATATGTTTAGAAATATTGATGAATAAACTAGCAAAACTTTTCTTGAACAAAATCTCAATAGTTCTTAACATATTGAAGGCAATGTTTTTTTAATGAAAAAATACCGGTAAATTGTAATTCATGCTTTCATTAACTTGATTTTTTAAGTGACTTAGGGCACTTTCAAAATAAATGGCTCATTTTTCTTTAATTTTTATTTATTACATCCGTTTATAAAATACAAATTTCTATCTTCTTTTTTAGAATTAATCGCCTTTTCTCGGTTATTACTATTTTAAATCCGTTTGTAATAATTATTCACATCCATGTATAAATGCCGTTTATGTATGTTAACTTAAAATATACAGAAGCACAAATTTCAGCAACATCATTTACTTCCTTCAGAAATTTGGTTAATGTAGGAATCTCATTTTTTCGAAACAAGCCATGAATTTTTCGCCGATTGCATGCAATGTGAAGTCGTCATATTTCACCAGCCTATTACGCTTGCCTACGATACCGGGCCGTTTTTTACCAGGAGAACTTACAGCACTTAAAAGCCTTCTTTTCTTTCTTCATACGGAAAACAGTTCTTTTCGAAACGCCAATCAGTTCAGAAACCTTTTTCACGATTTTTCTGATGGATTCTTGCGGGTTTTCTTCTCGAAGTCAATATGTTTTTCCGAGCTCCGCTTCGGATAGATTTTCCTCGCTTCGATGGTGTATACAGCGAGGTTGGTGACATTTCTATCTCAGACATGTTCAAAATGTCAAAAAAAAAAAAAAAAAAAAACAAGAACAAAGATAGTTGTACGAAATATCAAAATAGTACGTATGAACGATAGCAAAGACGCAATGGGAATGGCGTTGATTTGGCGGGAATGCTTAGGTAACTCCGCCAAGGATGTAATCTTGAAAACCGGTTTTTAGCCAAGTGAAGTTTCATCAAATTGTTGTTTTTTAACTGTATTCGTTCACAGATATTAAGGAATAAATGCTTTTAAGATGTGATTAACTTAAAATATATCCTTAAAATCACAATTTCGATAATACACGATACTTTTTAACAATTTACTATGCATTCGCTTTCATTTAAATTCCAAAACAAGTTGGAACTATTTTTCAAGCGGATTGTTACATTTCCTACCCTTCCTAATGCTGCCAACTTGAGGTGAAACAGAGTATAGTGAATTTACATCATGACTAGTATGGTCATAATTTTTACCAAACCACAATTCTGATTTCTCAAACTGTCTTCCAAACCACAACATAATTCATTTGAATACCACCGTTTTATAAATCCACTAATAAGTAAAATAAATATGGGGAATAAAGTAGGGTAAAGCTGTGATATAATATTCAAGAAGTTTATGTGTAGGTTAGCTCATTTGTGATACCGTTTTCACAAGAAAGAACTTAGTTTACAAAAATATATTGCAACAAAAAGTTCTCTCGAAGATTTCATTGAATTAATGTAAAATGTATGTTAAAAAAATTTTTTTTTGAAAATTAACAATCGATTGATTTTATATTTAATCAAAAATGCACAAAATGAGATCAAATAGGTTTTATTCTTCATTTTCTCCTTCCCAATATTATTTATACAGTGGGTAAAAAAAGTATATTTGCACACCTACATTTTTGTTTGCAATTCATAAAAAGAAGCATTAAGAAATAAAAAAATTGGTATTGCCAAATCAAAATAAGTTTAATCATCCAAAACAAACAGAAAAATTACAATAATATTAATAACAATGCTTTATTGTAACAAAATTAAAATATCTGGTGTCAAAAAAGTATTTGCACACCTGCATGAATACAAAAGAAATAAAATATTTAAGCAAATTTCAAATAACTAATATTTAGTATGCATTCCATTAGCATCTATTACTGCTTGTAATCTTGCTGGCATTGATTTAATTAAATTTTCTGTAACAATGGATTAAATTCATGACGGTCACATGATAATATAAACACGTGTTCTACATTGAATTCAAAACGGACAATAAACTAGCCCGTACTTTTTATTCTATTTGTAAATTGCAAATTGCATAATTGGGTAAAGATGCTCAAGAGTTACAAAAAGAAATTTCTGCAAAAAGATTTTAAAATTAAAGGAAAAAAAGTCTTCTTTTATATGTGTACTTTTAAATAAAGTGACAAATATTAGTTTTAAAAAAAAGTTTCTGTAAAAAGCGTAATTTGGCAACAACGAAGTGCATGAACTGATTTGCTGAAAATAGATAATTGCATTTATCGTGACTATGACGTCACATGTGTTTTTGAACTTGATTGGCTAAAAACACGTGGTTTAAAATTATCATGTGATTATGACGTCACATGAATTTAGTCCATAGGGTCAGTATTCGACCACTCTTCAATAAGGGATTGTTTAAGGCTAGATTTGCTTGAAATCTTCATTTTTCTTTTTAAATCCACAGAATTCCACAAATTTTCCAAAGGATTTAAATCTGGTGATTGTGGTGGAGTGGCAAGTTTTCTGGGTACATGATAAAGCAACCACATACGTGTTTTACCGGCAGTGTGCTTGGGATCATTGTCTTGCTGAAAATAGTACGAAATACTGATACCCAATTTTATTGCACTTTGTGGCAAGTTATCTCGCAACACATCAATAGAGGTTCGAGCTGTCATATTCCCATCAGTGAAACACAAATTACCAACTCCTTTGCTAGCCATTGCACCCCCAAATCATAACAGAACCTCCTCCATGTTTAACTGTAGGTAACATATTTTTGGTATGAAAAACAGTACAAGGTTTTCTCCAAAATCATTTCCTGACATCTGATTTAAAGATATTGAACTTACTCTCGTCGGAGAATATGACATTTTTCCAGAAATCAATTGGCTTATTGATATATTCCTTAGCGAATTCAAGCCTCTTCAGTCTATTTCGTTCAGTCATGAGAGGTTTTTTCCTTGGAGATCTCCCATAAATTTGTGCATCATGCAGGACATTTCGAACACTTTGGGCACAGATTTGAGCTCCAGATGTTGAAGCGACATCATTGGCAGCACTAACAAATGGATTTTTCGATGCTTCTCTTATGATTTTTCGCTTAATTCGCAGTGAAAGTTTTTTGGGCATCCAGAGCGCAAGTTATTTGATGTAGATCCTATTTCTTTATGACGTTTCATAACATACCGAACAGTAGAGAAGCAAACATTTACTTTTTTACCAATTTCTCGATAACTTAGGTCATTTTCACGCAGATAAACAATTTTTTCTCGCAACGAAATCGGTATTTCAGATTTCTTAGGTGCCATAACAATTTGAAATCGACAATCAACTGATAAAGTTTCGACAATACCTCCCTTTTATAGTAGTCTTACGTATGTTATTTACTGCGGGATGACTGTTAAATATATTTAGCAAAAAAATGCAAATTTGCTAAAGTTGAGTTGAGTGTGCAAATACATTTTTGACATAAGATATTTCAATATTGTTGCAAAAAATGTTTTTTATTAATATTATTGTATTTTTTGTAATTAATTTAAATGAATAGGCTTATTTTATTTTTAAAATGCCAATTTTTGTATTTCTTAATGCATTTTCTTATAAATTGTGAACAAAAATGTATGTGTGCAAATACTTTTTGTACCCACTGTATTTCTACATCGTCTTTTTGTAATTATTTTTTTCTTTTTCAATCAAGATCGACCATTAATAAATTGAAGAAAAAAAGGTGGTTTTTATCAGTTTTTTAAAATGTGGACATTCGGTATAGAAATGGAAAAATTAAAAGAAATGGAGAACTCCTGATTCGAACAATTGTCACTTGGGCCCTCATGAGTCTGTAGGAACGACTTTGGGAACCTATGCACCATAGAAACACAATGGGTGACAGATCTTATTTTAAACCACATTCAAGAATTAACAGATGTGACGGTTGGTATCTTTCTCTGAAAAATTTATCATAAAATTTAATTTAAAAAATTTTGATTCCTGCACAGTTGTTATAGTTCCAAACATATAAAAATATCAACACTTCCATTGCAGAAATTTCTTAGTGATAAGAAAATCCTTTTCAAAATATATTTCGTTCAAAGTCACACTATCACCAAACCTCAAATCCCTTCTATCAGTAAAAGTACTACTTGGCGGAAATTCAAACTTGGCGATCACCCGTGACACACTTGGCGCGAAAGCGAGTTTCATTTTTTCCCCCTGCTCTTTTGTATCTCGTAACCCTAAATCCTCGTGTGGAGGATCGCGGGAGTCTGTTGTTATGTTTCAGCAACATCCACGGAACGTGGCGGCCAGTTCAAAACGCGCAATACACTTTTCCATGGGATTAAATTTGTCAATGTGTGTGTGAAAATCTGGGGGTTGTGAAATATCGTGTTCTGCATTTTGCAATGGATATATTTTTCTCGTCTGTTTTTCTGTTTGGATTTTTAGGATAATAGTGTTCATACACGAGGATTCTGTCTTTTTGTGTTCCCGGTAAGTTGTTTTTACTATTCTTATTCTTGTTTCAATTTTAGAAATGAAGGGTTGTATTTAATGGAGTAATTCGAAATGAATTAATTAAAATAAGAGAAAAGGGATTATTTTTTAGTGTTGGTAAAGTTTATTTATAAAATTGTTTGGAAGCAAAGAAGAATTGAGAAGTTTTGTATGGAATTCGTTTAGCTTTATTTTCTTGGCTCTTGAATAAGAATAAACAGTGAATATAAAATAAGTTTATGTAAAGATTAGTTTCATTTAGAATCCCCCTTCCCTTGCTGACACTCTTAGAAAAAAAGTTTTTGTGAGTCTATAAAAATGAATGAGTTATTCACATTGGTTCAAATTTTAAATATTCGCAGGAAAAACTGGTATTTCGAAGAAAAATATCGTTTTGAAAATATTTGGATTCTGGATAAATATAATTATATAAAAATATTTTCTTTAGTTTTCTGATGGAGTAAAATTGTTTATAAAATCCATGAAATTTGTACACTATAAAGTAGAAGAAAATATAAAATAAATATTACTCTGCAAAAATAATCTAATAATTTTGGTATCAAGGAACGGTGCCAAGGAAACAAAATAAATTACAGTGGGAAATTCAGGATCTCATATTTATCAATGCGATTTTCTGCCTTAACTCCAGTGGCGTACCATACACTCCCACATCGCGGGGGGGGGGGGGGAGCTGGATTCTAGAGGGGCCCAAAGACTAGTTTTACAATCCGTTGTAAGATCCAGCTTATAGGGGCTATAAACCTGACTTTGCAGGGGGGCCCTAATATTCTCCACTGCTTAATTTATATTTCACATTAAAAATTAATTTATTTTTATCGATATAAAAGAAAAACTGTATTTAATTTGAAATGGAGAGTAAAAAATTTTCATCGACAAAAAGACTGAGAAATGAAAATAACTTCCTTAAAGTTTGTGAAGGTATTAAAAAGTGGAAGGACTGCCAATACTCAGAAAATCTTCAAATATTTTTTTAAAAAAACTAATTGGATATCAGAAGTAGGATTTTAAGCCAAGCTTCTCAACCGAATGAGCTACCCAAAAAGGCCAAATAAAACAAAATGATATTTTTGTCATTTTTAGTAATCTTAAAAAGAAACAATTCTCATTACAAGTGAAAGTTTGATGAGGAGTGTTCTTTCGTGTTCTTTTTGGCAGCCTTATTACGTTACAATCAATGTAATGGAGTCTTTTAGTTCGGTAAAGCTTCTTACTTGTGTAACGAAGAAACTAGGCAGACGATTGATAAAGCAGACGAATCCCGGAGGAGAAAGTGATGCAACCAAGGGGGGGGGAGACAATAAATGGAAAAAGATACAGCAATTCTTTCTCGTTGACCTACCTTTTGTACTACTGTGTAAAAAATACTGAGGTCTTCTCTCCTCCCCCTCCCCTCATCTAGCAATGAATAGATCTGAAAAAACGTTGAGGAATATTCCATAAAACATAAAGACAACTCTCTTCTTACTGTATTAAGAAATACTAACATTGACTGTTTGCTGTGCTTGTGAAATCTATAGTTCATTTTTGTTTACTAAATAGTTACAGAATTGTAACCTAAATAATTATAGAATTGGATGTAGCAATTGAGAAAACAAAACTAAAATAATTGTTTTACAATGAGTTAAAATATGAGGTACTTTGAGATTTTAGATTTTCCAGAAGTTAGCTTTGACTTAAGATAAATAAGATCTATATACAAGGCTTTTCTTTACAAAAGTGTGAGGAAAAAGTGCTAATTGGAACCTAGAAATAACTGGAATTAGAAAATTGACCCGTCTTAAATTAGTGGAAATCCAAGCTAAATCTAAATCATCTGCAATAGTAGACAGCGATGAAAATATCTTTATATATTCTTTAGAAAATGTATTTTACTTCCGTCCTTAGCATATTTGCATAAACAATTTCTGGAATTGAACATGGACGAAAATGGGAAAGTAAAATCTGTAGAATAATTTGAAAAGATATGAATTCATGAATTAAAAAAAAAAGAATGTATTCAACTATTAAGAAAAGTGTGAAAATTCGATATTAATCAGAACATAAGTTTGCATATATGAAGAATTTTCGTTTCTTTTTGCATTTATATAAACCAACATTATTTTTATTTAAAGACAATGTATTATAGAAATTTCTCGAAAAAGTGAAAATAAAATTGTGGAACATTCTGTGAAAACGAATTCACGCTAATATATGTTCCAAATTAGTAAATGCTTATGAGTATTGACATGTGGACTGAATTTTCTGCTCAACCATGAACAAAATAAAATCCACATATGATAAATATGAATGTATCACATATTCCAAGAATTTTTCTCGAATTTCATACACTTTGAATGGCCGCAGTTATTAATATTCCAAATAATTCAAATTATTGTTTAATATCTTCCAGTGTTTCGCATCTGGAATATTATTTCTCTCAAATGAATTCATCAGATCAAATTGAGACAAACCCACCTCTAATAAAATAAATTTTATTTTAAAATAAACAAAATCATAATTTTTCACACATCTGATCACTTTTATAAACAAACACAAATGATTGATCTACATTATCCTATTATTTACTGAGAAAACTATCAGTTTCCTTTTGAAATAAATATTCCCAACATTATCCCAACACAAAGCACTCCCACTAGAACAATTATTTCTCTGTTTATTTTAACTAGAAGAAACAAAAGCGATCGTTCCTTAATGCACATCCTTCTACTGCGCATGCGTTAATTCTGTTATGAATCAGTGGAATAGTTAATATTAGTCAATAGAAGCAAAAAGGAAAAATAAGTCAATATATTCACTAAGTCAATTAATTCCCCAGCTGTAAGCTATGAATTATTGAATAATCGTGTTGAAAGGTTTGGCTGTTTCAACGAGGTTAGTGACTCCATACAATTCTATTTATTTGATGTTCAAATGCAGGCGCCATGATGTCTGTTAAAAGGTTTCTTCAGACTGCTTTTAAGGAATATTTATGATCCAAGTGCTGAAAAATTATTCTAAATTAATGATGATTGTATTTCATCTAAACAGTTTACTTTATGAACAATGAAATATTATTTGGTTAAAATAAACACCAAACATATGAAAGTGGCAAATTATTCCATTTTATTGTAGTAAGCAAGATAATTTTCTGTGCTATTTTATTAATATCGATTTTTTTTAAAGAATGGAATAATAGGTATTGTGTATTTCAAAACGAAATCAATCGATCAAATGTTTTTTTCGAAGACCCGAATTTGAATTTTTTCCCCTTCTTGTGAATGATACTAACATTTCTTCTAGGCAAACGAGAGAGAGAGAGAGAGAGATTTGTTCAGCGTTAAGATATTTTTTTTTATGCAAATAGTATCGAAATGAAAAATATAAGAGGTATAAGTTATTCAATTTTATTCTAGTAATCAAGAAAGCTTTATTTTGAAACGAAATCAATCCATTAAATGTTTTCTTCGTTTTTTCCTAACAATCCGAATTCGAAATTATTTCTTCTCTTTTCTAAAAGTTATAATTTCTTTTATGCAAACGATTTGCAAGTAAAATATTTTTCTATGCAAATCGTATCGTAATCAAAAACGAAATCGAAATACTTGAAATGATTGATGTTCTTTCGAAAATTTATGTTTGAGTAATAAATATACCCATGCAAAATAAATTTGCACTAAAAATGAAATAATTCGAATATTTCTTGTTATGTTGTGTGATAGTATGCGAAAAAAACTGTAAAAATTACTGATTACTTTTCCGAGTTATGAGACGGAATTTTTTTTATAGAAAATAATGAAGTATTCGTTCTTTTTAACCTTAAACGATTTTGAAAGGAAGAAAGAAAGAAGTTAAAATTGTTAAACAATAAATAAGTTCGTTAAATTTTTTTTATTCTTCTCATAATTTGACAAGATGTTTTAGAAAAAGTTTTTTTAACAGATGTAAAGTTTTCTAACTTCAGGTACAAAACAACTAAAAAAAAAAACGTACATAAATTAAGTTTTGGATTAAGATTTCTAGAATATTTTTAAAATTAACGTTATTCTTGTTTAAACGCCTTGTCTGAGTTGTGGTAAACATCAAATGAGGAACAAAGGAAATTTTTTTTTCTATTCTAAGAAAACTAAAAATTTCTTTTTCATTTTTTTCTTCTTTTCATTTCTTAAATTCTAAAAAAAAAAAAGTACAATTAATTCGAAATTAAGACAAATTTTTAACGGCTGAAGAGGGAAAAAAAATTAAACGTGATGCAAAAACGTGTTTTGATACTTCTTCGTAAATGATGTTAGTGATTATAATTTTTAATAAAGATTTTTGTTGGTGGTTAAATTATTAAAAGCAATTTTTTTCGCTCTCTAATTAGAGCATAAAAAATATATGTACGCTTAAAAAACTCTTTTCCCACGAATTAATTTTTAAATTTGAATTTTGTATATTAAAATATGAACCATGCTCGCACATTATTTGCTGTAAATCGCTTAAGAACTTAAATATGCTTGAGAAAAATCTAGAGGGTCAAATTTTTATTGTAATGCAGTGAGCGCATGCGCAAAAAAGATTTTTTTTGAGAAATCATTTTTTTTTCATTCAGTATTATCTGCATATTATTACATCTGATATAAAGTTTTATTTTTAGAAAAATAATTTGAGGTGGTAGAGGACTCTTGATAGTTTTTTTTTAAAGTGCGATGAAAACTACAGATGCTTTTTTGATAAACTTCCTGTTTCATGCACCTTTTCACTTGCGCTTACATCTTAACAAGAAAGTGGTATCTTGAAGAACATCAATTATATAGATCTGGCACAACGAGAAGTGAACTGACTCCACCTCCTCGGGGAATGTACGTCATCATACTGAGCCATACAATAATGTGCGCTTAACAGTGCAGAGTGAAAACTCATTGAACATGTTAACCTAAAATAAAATGACCGAAATTAATGTCACGTGACATATATGGGTAGAGACACATCACATCTTGTGATGGCCAGTTGGTAGTATTGTTAAAAACGATTTACGAAAAAATTGGGAAAGAAATGTGTATTTTTGATATCCCATAATGCAATGCTTCTCAATCTTTTTATCTTCGCGGACCTGTCAACGTTTGATAACTTTACCATGGCCCACTGTGTTGGGACGTTGATTGTTTATATGTTTTATTGTTTTGATTTAATAATTTTAATTTAATTGTATTTAAATATACCTTCAAAATAAAATACAGTCAAACCGAAAAAGGAATATAAAGGGATTTAACGTGGAATATAAAGCGGTTTCCATGGAAAGTTGCACAAACCCAAGAGAAATACATCCCAGTAAATAATATGGGAATGATTTAATGCCAGTACCATTTGATCTCCGGACCGTTCCGCTGCCTGGGTTGGGGACCACTGGCATAATGTATACATATCCAAATTCATATTCACTAAATAATATTCTTTGTTGTAGTTATATTTGTTTTTGTATGGGTGTACAGATATGCTTCTTTAGAACTTGTTTAATATGAATTGCATAGTTTCTTTGTATTACATTATCTACGGTATGTACATATCAAACACAGAGAGATCTAAAAGAAATCCAAGAGATATAAATATATATATATATATATATATATATATATATCAGTAGCGCACACAAAAATTTTTCGAGGGGGGAGTCCATGGTCGAAAGTCTCCCAACTCGTATCATACCTCAAGGCAACACCAATTGATACTTTTGGTTTTGTCGATTTTGTTAACAAAAAACAGTAAAAAAATAAATTACTAAATTCATAATTAGCATTAATTTATAAAATAAATTGTTAATTAGAAGTCATTATATATATATATATATATATATATATATTAATATATATATAGGATTATCATCAATCAAAAAAATCTCAAGGGCTTTGGGAGGGGGGTGTCCAGACTCCCAGGACACCCCCCCCCCTCTTGTGTGCTCCACTGATATATAAACACATAATTTATAGACAGAGAAAAAATTCCAAACAATACAAAAAAATTGAGATAAAGACCCAAACCACAGTATACCAAGAAACATGAGGAAGAGATTGACCCCCTCCCCTCATAAAAAAGGGGGGATTTTCGGGGGATTCGATTTTTCCTTCAGTGCACATAGTTCTTTTAACTGATTCAATTTTATTTCTGTAAATAATTGAAGTGGGAAGATATTGGCTACGAGAGCATCGTAGTTTCAAAACACGGTCAATCGACTAGGACTATAACTAAAGTAACATCCCACTCTCCAAACCTCCACATTACACCAATGTGAAGACTTTGATCATCGACAAATTTAACATGCATTAAATCCCCTACATGGCCGGCTTTCAGTGATACTAGAATTCGACAAAAAGAACGTCAGGCACTCGGGCCGAGTGACTCGAATGCCGCAGCCTGTTAATTATATCGAGAGAGAGAGAGATTATATTAAAACGTCACACTATAAACCAACACGAGGGCTATTGGCGATGAACCTCATAAATCTGAACCTCAGTCAAGTGACGAGGACGACACCTGAGCTGGCACTCCTTTCTTCTAACTACCACACTACTTCAACGGGAGGACATTCAGCCTGGAGAGATTTTCCATGTATCAAACCACCTAAACGGCAAGTCTTAAGTGGACCTGGAGCTCGAGCTCATGATTCGCCAGCCACGCGCTCGTGACTCCCTCTAGGCTACCGCAATCACTAAACGAATAGTATTATGGTATATAAACGTTCAAAAATTGAAAATCCGTTCCTAAACATTTTGTTCAGAAACGGCCGCTTTATGGAATTTTTTTTACAAAAATTTCAACAGGTGTTCCGTATTTTTTTGGGTTATTATTTTAGGTTTTTGCTCATAATTTGTCAACCTTTATATTAAATTTTTTGCACGTCGTAAAATGCCTTAAAGATTTATCACATTTAAAATTTATTAAAACCTTTTTTTTAATGGCTAGTCACTTTCAATGGCTAATCACTTAATTTAAATATTCAAATTAGTGCTGTAATGGTGGTTACTTATGCCACCTGATCGACAGTATCATCAGATCAAGGTCCACGAAATTCATCGCGGCTACGGGCTACATTTTTACTCCTGTCCTTCCCCTTCCACCAACCTCACAAGAGGACTTGCGGCTCGACGGCTATTTAGAATACCCCCATGCCACGAAGGCACTACACATTTACAAACATCCATGCCTTCTCCGGGATTCGAACCCAGGCCCTACGGCACCGCAGTCAGCGTCACTAACCACTGCCGGATGGACGGCTGCTGTAATGCATATATAAACGAAACATCTTCTGTATATTTCTCCATTTATATCCCTTTTAATTCTCCATTCGAAGAATAATCTTTATCTTAAAATAAAATTATTTAATCAGTTTTCTGAATTATTACCGCTGTGATGAATCCATCAAGTACGAATTGCAATAAAGATTTACTATTGAAAAAAAGCAAAAGAATACTTTAAAAAAATATTTTGTTGTCCAATGGTTAAATATTCAAACCACCCCAGAGATAACGTCGATAAACCAGAAAGAATCACCCTAGAAATGATCTCTGACGTTATTTTAGTCTTACCATCCCGAAGACAAAGAGCCCATAAATATTGAGTCGCAATATGTGGTCGAAACCATTAACCTCTCTAGAACAGGGCTTCTCCTCGGGTCCACGTCATCCCCTAGGTGTCTTCTTCTATCCTCTTATGAAGGGACGGTAATGGGAAAAAAGTCCCTCTTCGCTTCTAAGGTTTCTATTCGGGGGTAAAGTTCCGCCGAGATGTCTGTGGGGTCTGTTGGAGAAAAGGAATATTGATTGGGGCGCACTGTCCTCTTTATTGTGAATACTGTAATATACTGTCTTTTTTTGTGTGTGTGTTCCTCAGCTAAACGAAAATACGTCATTCACTCTGTAGTTGAGAAAAGTTCACTTTGAAAGGGGTAATGGGGTGTTTTGATAAGCATACTCTTAATACAGTGGTTCCCAAACTTTTTTAACTCACGGACCCAGTGGCGCACACCAGGGACCCCCCCAAAGCCCTTAATTTTTTTCGATTGATTATAATTCTATGTATATAGTATATAAAAATTAATTAAATCTTTGTTTTAATTGTTAATTTTATTAATTAATGCTAATTATTCATTTATTAATTGTTTACTGTTTTTTGTTCCCGAAAATCGACAAAATTAAAAGAATATGTTGGGTGGCGTATTGAAGCATGGTACGAGAACAGTGGACTTTCAATCTTGCCTCCTCCCTTGAAAAATTCCTGTGTGCGCTACTGCACGGACCCCTTTTTAAAGTTAAAATTTACACCAGTGAAAAAGCTACTTAAATGCATAGTATAAAAATTACAAATTTAAAGAAACATTTTGAAGAATTATTTATTGAAATTATATCTTTTGTTTAAAAAAAATAATGACTGGGACGAACTTGATGAGATGTTATGAGTGTATTTATGTCTGTCTCAATGTTTGTGAGTAGCAACCGCAAATCACCACAAGCACTGTTTTTTAGTCTCGGTATATTTTCTTTCTTTCTTTTTTTTTTTTGTGATGAGGGTGTTTTTTTTTTACGGCACCGAATCCACGTTCTACCAAATTAGAAGACAGGAAAATAGCCAACAACTTCTGTATAATAACCCATAATGTAGGATATAAAATTGGGATCTGTTATTGAAACAAGAATTTGTGGTACCTTGGTCAAACATTGGTTTAAGCCCCTCATTTGTGGATATTTCAGTAAGATGCTCCTGTATTAATATGGATTCATCTGTGTTTGGGATCTAAGTTAGTCCACGAGCAAAAGGATTCAACGCCCAGTCGGGAATACCCAAGTGAGAGAGAGATAGAGAGAAAGAAATTTTTAATTTATTTAAATTTCCAAAAAAAAAAAGGTCAATTTTTTTAAATTTTAAAAATTTTGCGTGGACCTCATGGTGTTGTTCAGGGACCCCCAAATCAATTTCAATTTTCGACGGACTCCCTGAATAATATTGGGGATTCATGGGGTTCCGTAAGGACCACTTTGGGAGTGAGTGAGTGAATATTAACATCGCACTGTTCAACTACACGAGGGCTTTTGGCGACGGACCTGGTCATTTTGAACCATGGTCAAGTGATGAGGACGACACCTGAGTTGGCACCCTCCTTTCCTGATTACCACACCACACCAAAGGAAGGATGTTTGAGCTCTCGACAGATTTCCCGCCCCAGCCATGATCTGATACCTTGGCCACTAGGCTACCGCGGCCCCAGACCACTTTGGGAACTACTGTCTTAATATAAGGTTTGCTAAAAGCCCTTATAAACTTGAAATATTTTTTAAGCAATTAATAATGATACAGAATTGTGATTTGCTCTCGAAAGTTTATTTTAATGCATATTTCGGTGTGTGAGGGAATGTCAATTAACGTCGAGCTATAAAGCAACGGCTGGCTGTATTTGGCGACGGGTTATCGTAATTTTAAACCATGGTCAAAAAACCGTGCTAAAGACAGGACTTCTATAGGTTTTACGTGCATCAGCTTCTCTACACGGCGGGTATTTAGCGGCACCAAGACTCGAATCGGCGACTCAACAACTCCAGCCATGGGTTTGTGACCATGACTACAAGGCTAGCGAGGTCACATGCGTATTGTGGAAGACGAGGAATTAGTTAACCATAGGCAACTTTTGAACTACAACATTTCTTATTGTTAAGGATATCACGCTTAATTGATTGATTGCTTATTTACTTTGCACATAGAAGATGAGATAGGTTATGGGTTTGCGATGATGACTACTTGGTGACGACGACCAAAGCCATTAGCCGCCTTACACGGCCAGTTTTTAAGTGGCACCGTGATTCGAACCCAAGATTTCATTGAAGTAGCACTGGTCTTTAGTTCGCAGCATTGGCCATTCGGTTACCGCAACAAGTTATTGATTTTTTAACACCCTTTTATAAGCTTCACTTGTATGTAACGGAATCTTTGAACTCCATTTTTACCCACTCTAAAAGGTCAGATTAATTTGAAATTTTGTTCACTTGTCCAGGACCGATGACAATACAACAATTTAATAATTTTGTTCTATTGTCCTGATCAGGATCCTCAGGATCAAAGATTTCCCATTTTCATATCCCATTCTGCATCTGGCGACTCATTTTAGATTCCATTACCAGATTTGGCGACTAAAAGATCGTGTTACAAATTAGTTCGATTAACTATAAAAGGGTGTTTTTTAGTTTTTTAAGCTATAATTTTTATTAAACTTATAATCTCATCTGTTTCAGCTTAGATTTTATTTATAATCGAAAAACATCAGAATCTATTAATCTCCTACAAAGCTTTACAATTGTTTGCTTATTAGCATCGCATTCA
>BMAO01032102.1:0-21775 GCA_019973975.1 Trichonephila clavata
ATGCTAAAAACTTCTGTAATACCAACAATTCTAATAAAATTGAGCTCAGACACTTTCACATGCATGAATTTAAAAATGTTGAATTATCAATTATTAAAATTGTACCAAAAAATACTTAACACAGATTATGGTGGGGAAATCACACTTTATCAGGAGTTTTAATACAATATATCCATATGATCTTAATGTTATATACTTTGCTAAAAACACACTCCAAGTTTATGTTACAGAGAAATAATAAGGAAATTTTTTATACTGCTCCCAATTCAGATAAGAAATCTAAAAGAAACTCCAGAAGCAAAAGAACTAAAAGGAAAAACAGAGATAAGAAATCTTTAATTGGTAATATTAAAGTTATAGATAATTTTGAAATAAACTTTAATATCTCTCAAGCAGATCAAATACTTTATGTTTGGTCTTAATAAAAAGGAAATTGTAATGTTGGATGAATTTTAAATAATGAGCACTTTAAGGTGTGTCATGCAGTTCACATCATTAAAGACATTAATAATAGTTAAAAATTCTAGTATAATAAATTTAATGAACCTACTACAGAATACTGCGCTTTAATATTCATGAATAAAACATATGATAGAGTTAATTTTTCTAGTGTAATTAATAGACATTTATCACTTTTTTCCTGTTAGGAATGTAATTGTTAAAAAAGCTTTTAATTTTATAAAACGATTGGCAGATTTATCTTTAATTACAATAATAAATCACCTTCTCATGACATAGATGACTGCAAATGTAAGAATCATCATGAATTTATTGATATCTATCATAAACATGTAGTCACAGGCAATTTAAATATAATCAAGGACATAATTCTAAAGATATAATGAGTAAAGGCACTAGTTTTAGATTAACAATTTCTAACAATAATACTGTTAAAAAAACAAAATAATTATCATATAAACAATTTTATTACTAAATCTGCAGTTAAATATGGTTTGCCTTTAGAAGAGCATTTGATGAATTTAAGTACAATATTTTAAAAGACCTGATGAAATTTAACTATCATTCTAAATCAGTACTTACTTATAAAGATGTAAAAAAGAAGATTTAGGATTTAGAAAAGAATTTTATCATTGTTTACATAGACAAAGTGCCTGGTAATTATGCTACAATTTGTAAATATTTGTATAATAATATGATTAAAATAAGAACACTTTTTAAACAATGAATCTTTTGAAAGACTGGACTTATCAGATAAAGAAATTAATAATCGAATTATTGCTATATATAGAAAATTGGGTGTTACCATCATAAGATTAAGTTTCCATATATATTTTTAACACCTAAATTCCATAAAAATAATGTTAAATTTAGAACAGTAACAAATGGTTTTAAAACTTATATCAATACTGCAGGTAAAATGCCGCATAATATTATACAAAACTTCATCAATAAGCAATGTAATAAAGCTATAATAAAAAATAGTAAAGATATTATAGATTTTTTTTAAAAATAAAAATATTTATTCAGTTAATAGTTATGACTTTGAAGATCTTTTTAATTCCTTTAATATCAGTGATATAATTAGTGTAATTTTAGATAATCGTAGAAATTATAACCTTAATATTAATTTACAAAAAATTAGAACTCTAATAAATTTAGTCTTAAAAGAAAACTACATTAATTTTAATGGTTCTCTGTACAAACAAACCAAAGGTTTGCCTCAAATTATCCCTGCTAGCAATAGTTTGGCTAATTTATATTTACACTTTTACGATAACAATTATATTAATAATAATGATTATTACATTTTTATATACATAGATGACCTAATTATTTTTGGTAAAAATATTAATTTTAACCCCAATATTACTTTTTAACCGAATTATTTAAAGCTAATTAAAATTAGTAGTAATCCAGTTAAAACTAATTACTTGGATGTATCATTGTGTATAAAGGACTATAAATTACATAGCAATATTTAGGATAAAACATATGATTTTAATTTTAAAATTCTTAAAGTGCCTTACTGGAAATCCAACCTTTCTATATCTATATATAAAAACATTATTTTCAATTATATTTATCGTAAGAACGTATTAGTTAGTGATAAATTTAATATACATTTAAATCTTAATAACTTTATTAAACATTGTATAGAACAAGGATACCCTCCAAAATTTATAAAAAGTTACCTAAAAGTTAAATAAAAAAGTTATTAGTTGTATAGTTTATCGATAGATGGCACCTCTAGCTAAGTAAATTAACAATATTATATTTCATTAATAATTAATTGCATATGTCTGGGTGGTACTTTTATTTTCTATAAATGTTAAAATAAAATATAGAGTTTTTAAATGTGTGTATATATATAGTATTAATGTTATTTTATCAAAACTTAATAATTTTATGCGTTACTGTTATTGTTCATAGCCCGTGAATAGGTTTGTACTCACGTTTTTATCTAATAGTTTTAACTTTGATTTTTAAAATATTTTAGTAATTATTACAGGATATTTTATTATCGTTTTACATTAATAGATTATGGTTTTATTTATAATAATGGTTAAACTTCACTAGAAATTTCTTGCTTTCCCTATCGCTCAGAGTATTGGCAAATTCAGGTGAAGGTTGGCTAGCCGAAAAAAATTGTTTAAACCTGCAATCCTCGTTCCTAAGGCCAGGAATTTGCTCTAGTATTTCTGTAGCTAAGCCTATTTTATCATGACTATAGTTATCTTAGGTATATAACTATTTTTTGTATATTTTTGTAAACAATATAGTTATATATATAATATATATATATATATATATATATATATATATATATATATATAAAACTAGTACATTTACTGTTAAACAATATGGGAAGTTTCTCAGACATTTCTCGATTTAAAATTTTCATTTTAGATATAAAAGTTACCTTATAAACCTCTCTCAAAGCCAGACATCAGGGTGCACAATGTTCTTCCATTTCCTGATATGCCTAATAAAAAATAATCTACAGAAAATTAAAAATCTTGTAAAATAATATGTAGTTCATAAATTATCAAGTACACAACATGACAATTTTTTCTTAAAAAAAAATGTCTCATGTTTCCTAGAATGTTACAGAATTTTAAACCAAGTTATGATATCGCAAAATATTTTATATGAAGATAATATTCACTATTTTTTTAAACTTCCAAAATTTGCTTGGTTGTGAAATATGAATTTATACACTAGTTGTCTAGTATACTTAGGATTATATAATTGTTTGTATATATCATTATTATTGTGGATTATATATATATAATAATCAAAATTTCTCTACAAGAGAGAGATGCATTAACATGATTAATACTTAAAAAAATTGCAATTGCTAGATAACCAGACAACAGAATTTAAAAGGAGATATGAAAAATTGAAATAACAGAGTAAAATATAAAAATATAAAATAATGGATGCTACAGTAATATCAACGTTGCTGACTTAGGACAGCTTGTATACAAAAAAATTTCTCTGTAGAAAAGTGGGGTTGAACATGTTTTTTGGTCAGCCAAACTTCCCCCTTTCTTTTAATAATACTGAGCAAAAACCAATTGGAAATCATGGATAGGAAATCTAATTGATTATGAGAAAAAGGTAACTTACCTAAAAATTGTATACAGAAATGCAGAGCCTGCGCTAAATCTGAGTACAATAAGCAAGTTATTGCCAGATTCTGGACCCAAATACAGTTTCAAAACAAAGCAATGGCTGAAAAAATAGCACTTAGAAAAGTATGAAAAGAATAAAAATAATAAAATAAGAGTTTTAAACATACTACCATTATCTTAGAGACTCTAATATGATTTAAAAGTTATAATAAATTTAAAAAAAGTAATTTTATCTAAAACTAGAAATCGGGGTATTTAAAACTATCTAGGAAGAATAATAAATCAATAATATTAACCTGTTAAAACTATGGAAGTTTAATTCTTACTATTTAGAACTTCTTTATTCAAACAACTATTAATAAAATTATTTGGGTAGTTTTGAATTAAACAGTATTTAGTAAAATGTTTATAGTTTTTTATTTTTTCTGATTTATATGAAACTAGAAATTTATTGCGTAGAGTGTAATTAATAACAATATTTCTGAATATAGATACATGCACATTACTCTCCAATGCGGTACTTTTATATTATTGAAATTAAAGTCTTCTGCTTTATCATAAATATTAGTAACTATTTTATTATCTTTTAATTTAATTTCTATATCAAGAAACTTTGCTTCATAATTGTTACTATTTGTCTGTATTAAATTAAGATATTGTGGTCAAAAATTAATATTGGGTTTAAAGTTTTCTTGCTTGCCAAAAATAATTATATCATCTATATAACGAAAAAAGTAATATTCTAAGTTGTGTGTCTGTGAAGCTATTTTGAAAATAATGTAAATATAAATTGGCAAGACAGTTACTAGCTGGGCCACCTTGTGGTAGGCCCTTAATCTGTTGATAACAAATAATTACCATTATGATAAACATAATTCTCTTTTAGAACTAACCAAAGTAGAGAACCAAATCTATCATATTTAACATTTTTAAACAAATTTTCTTTATGTAATTTTACAAGTGTTTTTATCATATCATCAATATTAATTGAGTTAAAAAGATCTTCAAAATCTAAACTAAATACTGAAAATACTTTTTTATCTTTAATTTCTGCAATAAGTTCTGTACTATTTTTAAAAATGGCTGAAGTTTTTAGATTATTTATTGTATCTTGTAACATGTCATGTAGAATTTTGCCTGATTTGCTGATATATGTATTAAAACCATTAGTAACTGTTCTAAACTTTACTGGATCCTTAGGAAATTTAGGAGTAAGAAATACATATGGAAATTTAAAATTATTATTAATTTGTACTTTTAATTGTTTATGAAAAGCCAACATTCGATTATTTATTTATCTATCAGAAATTGATGACCGAATAAGAGCTGTATTATTTTCAAAATGTTTGTTGAGCATTAAACTATAATTGTATTTACAAATGAAGGCAAAATTTCCAGGCACTTTATGAATAAAGACTATAATAAATTTATTTTGCAATTTTTTAATATGATTTTTATTATCATTAAAAGATGTTATTATCTGTACTAAAGTTATAGTTATTAATCTGTTGTGTAATGTTACATTTAAACTCTGTGAATGCCTCTATAGTCATACTATATTTAATAGCAATTTTGTAAATGAATTGCTCAATATCATTATATAACTGATTTTTGATAATTTTATTATTATTGAAAATCATAAGTCTAAAACCAGTACCTTTATTCATTATATTTCTAAGATTATTGTTTTTTACAATATTGAGGTGACCAGTAATAACATGCTGGTGATAATTATCTTTGAATTCTTTAAATTTATTACAATAACATATTAAATTTCCTTGCTATATATATAACTTGAAGATTGATGAGAAGAGAGATCACGACCTTCATTTACTTATATGTACATAATTATCAAATATATGGCTTTAATTTATATTAAACATGACAAACAGGTGAACATTTTCACTACAGTAAAAAATCCCAGAAATTAAAACATAAATTAGGGTGAAAAAGTCTTAATTTTTTTTAAAGAATAATACAATTTCGCTTACAAATTCTGACTAACCGACTAAAAGAGAATAATATGCATTTTAAAAAGTATTCGAAGCGTGTATGCAACATTTGTATGACACAGTGACAGAGAAAAGTGTCAAGCAGAATCCTACCATTGTCCATAACTCGGTATCTTGTAAGTATATTGAAAAAAAATTGCACGAATTCTCTTTCTATACGAATACCCTCATGCAATTATAACACCGCATTTTTAGATAAAAGGTTCAACTTAGTAATGGCATGTTTCAATGATAATAGATAGTGGACGATCCGATAAGTTTCAGAAAATTACTTTCTTAGGATGATTAACTTTTTTAGTAAAAAAGGAATAACCTAACTAATAATTAATAACTAATAGTTGTTTTAATACTAAAAAAAACAAATATTCACATTACCAGTAATATACTTTGAACAACCATTTTTTTCTAGAAAAATCATATTTATTGTAATAAATTATTTTATACTACTGAATGAATGCTAAAATAGAGCCCAGTTAAATATAACATATTAATGATTGTGTCACTATTTTTACAAACAATAAATTTAATAAAAGCGAAATTAAGTTATTCATAATTTAAAATAAGATAGACAGTTATAATATTTTACTAAGTTACTGATAAGACATATGTATCTGTGCTTAAAATATTTGCATGTTCAAATTTGCACATAAACTCATAAAATAACATGCATAATTAAATACAATTTCTTTTGATATGTTTATATTTGTAAGCCTTCATTATTTTGAATTTTTAGAAGTAATAATTAATATGAAAATTTCTTTTTATGAAAAAATTATTTAAAACGATTGCTAGTAAAAAAAAGTAAGAAATATTAGTTTAATTTTTAAACGTTATTTTTTCTGTTTTGCAACGTTTTTTCTATGATATTAAATATTGCACAACATTTATATTCAAAGTACTTCGCAATAATTAGAGTTTTTTCACAATACATGTTAAGTGCATTCTAAATTAAATCATCAAAACACGGAAACAAGTTTTTATTTCGAAAGTGATAGAAAATAATTAAGAAAGAAACAGAATTATTTACTGTATATATGATGCAGCAAATATACTCGTCAAAAAAACCTCTTTAATAATGAGCTAAATAAACATCAAAAGCACAAATACACAAAAGATAAAACCTTCATTTCTTTTTATTTATGTTAAGTAAAAGTGATTAAAAATTACATCTTTTTCTGAGTCTCAAAGATCCGAAAATTTATGATCGAGAAAAAGTTAAAGAAAACATTCGCTCAAACAAAAAAAAAAATAAAGTTTTGATTAATTGTCATAGCAAGATAAATCATACAATAAAAACATTTCCTTTTATTCGCCAAACACGTCTGTGTAGAGGAGGAAGAGAAAAAATAAATAAATTGAAGAATAAACAAACATACGGAGAAGGTAAAATAAAATGCTCTTAAGTCTAAAAGAAGAACCTTGGGATGCGAAAAAAAGCTGTAAGAGGACTCTCCTAATGATCTAACTAACGTTGTGGTGGTGGAGGCATTAAACATTTACGATCATGTTTTAATTGCCCATAAAAAACTTATGGAGGTCGCTTAGAAAAGAAGCTTTTCGTTATGGGGGTCCTTCCAGGCTTTTAAGAAAGCTACGCAGAAAGAAAAAAAAATATGTTAACTTATTTTTTTGATTTCTTTCTAATAAAACCCTATGTAGAGTATTGATTACCGGTCAATAGAAAAATAAACTTGCATCAATTTGGAGTCGTCTTATTTCAAAAGCTGTTTCACGATATTCTTTTACAAGGACCCATGCGTATGCTTAGCTGTATATGTGTATAGATATGTGCTTTTTTTTTCTAAATTTCATGTAATCAAAATGAAAACTGGTGTTTTTTTTTCATTTCCTACTATCAGTTCCTATCTCCCTATATATATATATATATATAAGTATGTATATATATTCATCTATATATCAAGTTTTAAATCATTAATAAAATACGCTTTATTCCTCCAAGTTCAAAAACACTTTTTAAACTTGTAAAGGATAACACTTAATGTTTATACAGTTTTTTTCAAACATTTTAATTCATTAATTAAATTTAATTAACTAATTTAGTTTGTTAGGAGAAAAAGTTAAATTTGTTCCAAATGAAGGCAATAGATGGCGAGAATAAACATTGATTATCCAATTACCATGTATCCAACTACCAGGTATGGAAAATTGCAAGGAAATTTACTTATTTCTATTTTGTCACTTAATACTGTGATTCTGTTATTTTTTTATATTAATTGTAATTATTTAATAAAAAGTAATTAAAATAAAGTTTTTCATTGTTTACCTAAATAAGAATTAAACTTATTTTTTTTATATTACTCGTTACTATTTTTTTTGGCCATGGTTATACATCTAGAGTGTGAGAGAGGAGCTATTTATTTTGTTCAATGTATAGAAATGTATTAAATGAATAATAATTTATCGATTCCGTTATTTTTAATTACGTATTTGAGAGCCTGAGATGACTTAAAGAGATTGATTTTGTAATTAAATGCATTTGGTTTCAGAAATATAATTATCAAAAAATAAAGTGGCTTTTTCTTATTAAAGTGACTGTTATGATTTATAATGTTCTAATTTACTTTTTCTATTAAAAATGGATTTGAATTTGAAATTAAACTCAAATCTATTCCTTAAATTAACTTTTATTTATTTCACCACGATTTTTTATTAGTTTCATAAAATATTTAAAAGCTATAAAGAAATTTTTACAATTTGTCACAGGATATACTTCGCAAAATTCTATCGAATTGTTTTTAGAGCATCAAAGTTGTGATTTTTAAAAATTAAGTCTCTTAACTTTTATTTTTACTTAAATGTAATTTAATTGTTGCTGTGTTTAATATGTTCTTAACGTTTCAGTTAAGTAATAAATTCAAAAAAAGGAAAAAGAAAAATAAGCGTATATTTGAAACAAGATATATATATTGTTTCATTTTTATATTACTTATAATTTGAAAAAAAAATAAAAAGATCCATCTTACACAAAAATCCATTTGTTTTTTAATTGCACAATTGGTTTATTTTGATTAATAAAAAAATAATAGGCTAAAATAGCACCACCGTGCCAAATAGGTTCGTGATTGCAATGTATCGAAGTAGTTTTAAAAATGTTCCGATATGCATTTTTACACATACAAAAAAATTGGAACATTTTTAATACAGCCACGCATCAAAGAGTTAAAATACATCAAAATTTTTAAAATAATTATTTAAGAAGTGATGGATTTTGACAGTAAAACACTTGATTCATCAAATAAAGGACGGAATTTTATTCATAATCCTTATTAACGAAACAAAATCAAAGTATAAGACTGTAATTGCTACTTTGATTTTGTTTCGTTAATACGGAAATTAAAAATTAAAATAAATAATTAAATTCATAGGAAAGTGAACATTTCAAGTTATCTCATTTTATCCTGAATTATTTAAATTATAGATAGCCCAAGCCATAAAAATGGAATGAATAGTTTAAAAATTTTAAATTACAATTGATTATGGTGATTGCTTAAGAATTTATCCAATTTGTAAATTTATATGAATCTTGGTAGGCTTACAGTTACACAAATTTCTCTACAAGTAATTAATTCTAAAACAAAAAAAGAACACGTAAACTACGTTTCAATTACCTATCGATTATTGAATTAGCATTTTGTAAGAAGTTTTGCATAGTTAGAAATAATCTGAAATGGTTCGTTGAAACTCAAATTATTTATATGTATTGCAGCAAAATTTCAGGCCTATGTTTTTCAAAAGAAAAAAATAAATAAACTGTTTTTATAAAAAAAAATTCTCTCTTAAGTAATATTCATATAAAATAACAGAGATATAAGCAATAAATTTCATATTTTAGGGAAGCATATATAATGCACATTTTTAAAGTACATGGACCCAGCCATATCATACTGTCTCCTGCATGGTGCTCAAAGCTACGGATAACGACAGGAGAGCTAACAACGTATTTGTAAATCCCCAGACTTTTGCCACAGTGAACTTCGAATGACTTAATTGTACACCGTCTATTAGTTGGCATTAGAAACAACAACAACAAAGTACATGGCTGTTAAGGAAAGAAATGATTGATACAATACTTATACAAATGTACTATAAACGTATATATATAAAAAAAAAAAAAAAAAAAAAAAATAAAATATATATATACAAAATGTGCTCTTACAGTATCTCAAAATATGAATAATTTTTAACATCTCTACCATTATGAATTAAAAATAAACTTGTTAATTATAGTATCCAGATAATAATTCTCTATCACTATTTTGTTTAGGGGAATTGTGGAATTTGCTGAAGGGGGAAAATAGCACTTATATGAATAAACATAGCCCACATTGTCGTATATTGAATGCATTCTAAATATATTCTCGAAAGTCTACTTAACATACACACATTTACTTAAACCTCTTAAATTAAATCCCATCAATGCCCGTGCATCTTGGCAATATTTAAATCATAATAATGGTAATATATAATCATAATATACACTGGTGTGCAAAAATTAAGGACGAGACGGTTTTTTCAATATAACTTTGTACAAAAGCATTCCAAATCAACACATTTAATACCGTAAGATCCCCAATACGTAAGGACATGAGTAATGTAAGCAACACTTACCAAAAGAGAAATCAGAGGGATAAAAAGAAGCTTTATTGAAAAAGTAGCATGGAGCGCAATGCGACTGAAGGCCGAAACATCCCTGTGATGGGTATCCAGCAAGAAATATCCGGTCTTTAGTAGGGGATATGATCTCCCCTGACTGCTAGGCAGGTTTCACAGCGTCTGCCCGTGCTGAGAATGAGGGTGTCAATGAGTTGTTGAGGCATTGCTGCCCATTCGTCTTGCAGCGCCAATCGAAGCTCCGGAATCGTTACTGGTGGTAAGGTACGAGCTGCCAAGCGTCTGCCTAGAAAATCCCATACATGCTCGATGGGATTGAGATCCGGATATCGTGCCGGCCAATCCATACGTTCAATATCCTCACTCTCTAAGAGCTGTTCGGCAGCTACTGTGCGATGACATGGTGCATTGTCGTCCATGAAAAGGAACTGCGGACCCATAGCGCCTCTAAAAAGACGCACATATGGAAGAAGAATCTCGTTACAATAACGGGTCCCGTTGACTGAACCTGCGTCGAAGATGTGAAGGTCTGTACGACTACCAAGCATGATGCCTCCCCAAACGAGAACACCGCCACCTCCATACCGGTCCCTTTCAATGATGTTCGAGGGATGATTGCGGCTTCCCCGCTCTCTCCAGATGAGTATGCGATGAGAATCGCTACTCAGACTGAATCTGTTCTCATCTGTATAGAGTACTCGTCCCCATTCATTGTCTCTCCAATTCTGGTGTTACGGCACCACAGAGAACGCCTTCTCCGATGGGCAGGCGTTAGAGGTACACACCGTGCAGGGCGTCGTGCAAACAGACCACACCGTGCAGTCTTCTGGCCACGGTAAAACGCGATATCGGTCGTCCAGTCGCCTGTGTCGTGTGTCTAGCGATTTCTCCCGCTGTCTGCCGCCTGTTTCTTCTGGCCTGTAAGGCAATATACCGGTCATCTGCGGGTGTGGTTCCTCGTGGACGACCACTACTGAACTCCGGATAGCTGTTCCTGTAGTTTGAAATTGTCTCCAAAGTCGTGAAACGATGCTGTCAGCAATTCCGAACTCTGCAGCCACACTTGTCACACTGCGACCTTCCTCCAACTTCCCAATGATTCGACCTCGTGTAAAAGCATCCAGATGTCGTCTAACAGATTGATTATTTGCCATTTCTCGCTGAGGCAGCAACTCGTGTGATTTTAACTGCTATACGGTGTCAATCTCTTTGCCAGAAATACTAATCTTACACCGACAACATGCTTTACTACTCAGACACTCCCCCATTACGTCTATCTGCATATCTGCGCATGTGCTACCGTACATCACCTCACTTAATCTCCTGATTGGTCTTTCTGTCCGCTCTGCTTCTTCGTTCAGCTGATATGCTAATTTTTCGACTTCGTCCTTAATTTTTGCACACCAGTGTATTGATAATATATAATTATAATCTAATAATAATCATAATCCTAAAATAAATTAAAATGTTAACATAATAATGATCTATATTCATAATAAAATTTAAAATTCATCAATAAAAAAATTGGAAATTTCGGACAACCTTTTTTTCAAATATTTGTTAAGAATGATTTTTACTCAACAATCAACGTTTAAAAAAATTTTAAAAAATTAATGTGATGCATCCTTAAGTAGTATTTGTAAACAAAAAAAATAATTAAAAATTAAGTGCTCATAATGGGTGCATCTGAGTACATTTTATTCAGTCATTCGTGTTTTTTATCATTATTGATCAGTGACTCAATAAATTTTCCATGCTTCTAATATAAATTTGTTGATGGTAAGAATTATTAATGTACAGTTTAAAAATAAAGTTTTGGTGTTTAAGATTATTTGAGATCGATTGCATCAATATTATTCGGATATACTTTAGAATTAAGTTGCGATTTATTCTATCATTTTTATTAGGTTGTGAATAAAGTTTACTTTCTCACGAGTTGTAATGATCAATAACAACATTAAAAAAAGATGATTTAAAATAGATGGATTTAAAAGTTTTATAATTCTAAAAATATCATTATGTTACGTTTTTCAACAGTTTTTACTATTTATTATTAAAGTAATACATAGCTCTCTCTCTCTTTCTCTTGTTTCTTGAAAAAAATTGAAACAATTTATACATAAAACTTATATAAAGCAAACAAAACCTTACCGAAACCTGTTTCGTTACAGCTACTATCTGAGAACTTAATGCACGTATATAGGGTGTCCGAGGGTTAATAGGACAAACATTAAGGAGAAGTAGGGGGGCATCACAAGGATTCAGATTTGCAACCTGTGGTCGGCAACATCATAGGAAAGTTGTGTGACTGAAAGTTGTGGTTCGAGAAAGAAAATACACTAGACTGATATCTGTATCTCTTAGTCATCTTTAATATTTATTAGTCAAAGCTGGATCATGCTGGGAATACGAGTCACTCGTGTTCCACCCACACTTATAATCCTATTTCCTCATAATGATCTATATTCACATAAATTGTGAGGCAAATTAGTAAACATTCGTTGGACCGGTGTATCTCTCTGTTTGTAAGTTTCAAGATACAATATTTCTGCTGCTCGAGCATTTCCTTCTGCCAATCTGTAAATCAGCTGCATGTATGCCAGCTCGGTGTTCATAAAAGTTCCAATTTCCTCTAAGGGCGATTGTTGCTCAAATGACTGTGGTCATAGATCACTATGCCTATCTTCCGACGATAGATCACTATGCCTATCTGAATCCTTATGATGTCACCCTACGTCCCCATAAAATTTGTCCCAATAATCCTGCGACACCCTATAGATATGTGTTTAAAATATATGGGGAAAAATTATTTGATTGATGATAAGGTTTTGTATTGAAATTAATTGCACATGTATTGCAAATAAAAATAAATTAATTTCGGTGATAAATGCACTTTTATGTTAGATTTGAAGATAAATATTAGAATATTAAATGCTATGGAATAAATGTACAGTAAAAAGTAGTAAAGTTTATTTTACCAGAATGTTATACACTTTAAAATATCACTATTTTAAAATAATACCATCAGAAAAGATGATACTTTAAATTTATTTTGCAAGTATTTTCTAGAAGGAAACATTTTTATTGCAATACTTTTGTATTTATATCCATAGTCGAACTTTAAGACTGTCTCAGCGAGCTATTTTTGCTTTGTTATCAAAGAATTAGCAATAAGAATTCGATTCGAAAAAAAATATTCAAAGCTCAAAAATACTTAAGAAAATTCATGAAACTGCACAATTTTGATATCCGTTATTTTCTTTTACCAAGAAGCGCTGAAAGAAAAATCAATGGGGGAATAATTTTATTTTTCCCTCTTTATCATCTCTGCGAATATTTTGCTTCAATGAGTTTCTTGAAAGATCTAAATTTGGCTAAAATTACATTCCATCTGAACTCAGTCATCTGTTGACGCTTTCACTTTGGAGAAAGTCTAAATAATTCCGGTAAAGGAGTTTTCGAATCAAGTGCCTTTTTTACGGAAAAAAAAATGCTTATAAGAGCAATTGGAAAGTGAAATAAAAATGTGAAGAGGAATAAAATGTCTGTAATAAGATAAACTTTGCTAAAAAGTATCTTTAAATTATTTTGACTTTTTGAAAACACATACTTTGTATATTTTATATTTACCATGGCCTTATGATATATCAAATCATATTATTTGAATGCATCTATTTAAATAAATTAATTAGTGTATTAAAATATCTCGATTTAAGTGTGTTTTCCATGTATACGGTAAATATCTATACAATATTACACACAATAAGTTATAAAAAAATTGTTTTTAAGCGTTTTTTCTGTGTAAAAGAATTAAAATAAAGAATTTATTTTCAAAAAACGGGTATACATCGTAGTTTATATTGACGCTTTTCCTTTTAATTTATGATTTACATATGAAGCTATGATTGATATGAAGCAATTATTTCCTTTTCAAAATTTTAAAGAGTTGCTTGTTTGAATACTATGTTTTTGTAAAGTATTTTCGGTTCATGCAGCACCTGAAATTAAGTTATCAACAAGTCTGAGATCAGCTTATTGTTTTTAAAAATATTGCATTTACTGGCGTGTGTGATTTGCAGTAATTGAAGTTACTTTAAATTAATATCAGATACTTTTACTTGAAGCTGAAATTTCTCCCGATTTGTAGCATTTTTATTTTGAAAATAATTGTGAGGAAATTTTACGCACAAATTGATTCCTCGTGTTTATCTTTCTGTAAAATGTTCATATTTTTCATAATTATTTTATAAGATTCGATATCTAAAACAAAAAGAAATCATTTCATATACTTACAGCTTGTAATAAAATAACTATATGGGAAAGAAACATTATAAGAGAACAGTTCTTCAAAACAACACGAAAATGAATTTTAAAAGTAATATAAATGCTAAAATGTTGTATACTGTTTTATTTTTAAAAAATAGTTCTAAATGTTTAAGAGAAGTATGACTACCTTGTTATTAACATTATATTTTTAAATTATTCTTTTTTTCTTGTAATTTCTTGCAATTTCATTAAGTAAATGCACAAATTACACCGCCAAAATTTAGAAATATTTTAGTGTATTAAAAGTGCTAATTCATTGTTCATTTTTGTAGATGTTTTTTCCTGTGTGTGCGCGTGTGTGTACGTAAATTGCAATAATTGAAGTTACTTTAAATTAATATCAGATATTTTTACAGTAACTTAATTTAGTTATGATATACGCAATTTATTTTTTATTTTAATTTTTGTTTTTTTAATAAGTATATAAAATAGAAAAAATGACTTAAGACACTAGAAATCTCTATGAGCATATTTTTGAGCAGCATCTGAAATGAAACATTTCTTCTTTTTTTTTTCTGATTTATACTTCTCAAAATATTCAGTATCTCTTAAGCTTATAATTTATTTATCGTTGTCCACATAGCAGTGAAAAAAATGTAAATGAAGTACCTAACTACAGTTTTGGAACGAGTAAATTTCCCATTTATGCACATGACGGAATACAGAAAAAATTTAGAATATGAGCCTGTTTTAAAATACAATTTCTTAGGATTTGCCCAATTTTAGCTAGAAGTAAGAGTGATTCATTTGGAAACGTTACATCTTTATATACAGAATCATACTTTCGATTATAAAAATGGAACGTGAATCATAGTAATTTTTACTTAAAATATTACTCATTATTTATATTGAAATAGTTATTTTGAGCAAACATTGGTGTCAAATAATTACGAAAGAATAGCTTAGATTTTCAGAAATTCACTTCCCTTCAACTCTCATTAAGGTTAAAGGAAATTCAAAATAGTTTATGTAGTAGATAAATTTAATCTGATATTGTGCTTGCATTTCATATTAGTATACACTAATTAGTGTTATACACTAATTCCCTTCAAATAAAAATGTATTTTTATCCTATTATTTGAACCTGATAAATATGATAGTTAACTATAGTTTTTCATTTAGTCATTTAATTTAGTCATTTCATTAAGTAAACGTTTCGAAAAATAATTTCTATTTTTAAAGTTTGGTTACTACATTAAAATCAATGCTTTTCACATTCTTATACAATGATAGAACGAAAAAATTATCTTATAGCTTTTTACAGAGCTTCTCATACTTTCAATATTTGCGACCCAATATTCAATCATAATTTTAATTGCCCCCCCCCTTTAATACAATAACAATGTATTAAATTAAATAATACTATACTTTGACGCTAAACCTATAATACGACTTCAGCCTCTTAAGTGCTGTTGGCGTATATAAACGTCTCGTTCAGCCAGCGCGTTTGGCCGCGGCAGCCAAGTGGTATAGGCATCGGATCATGGCTAGTGTGTCATGAGTTCGTTCCCAGTGCCACTGAAGACCCGCCGTGTAGGGGAGCGATGCACATTAAATCTGTCAAGAGCTCAAACGTCCTCCCGTTGGTGTGGTGTGGTGTGGTAGTTAGGAGAGGGGGTGTCTGCTCAGGTGTTGTCCGCGTCACTTGACCATGGTTAAAAATTACGTGGACCATAGCCAAAAGGCCTCGTGTAGCTGGACAGTGCGACGTTAATATCCAATCAATCCTCAATCAGCCAGCGCTTTAATTGCCGCGGAAGTACATATACGTCTTTCCACAGTACAATCTTTTCTGTGAACTGCTATACATAAAAAATATTCCGAAGGCTTTGGAATGCAATAAAATGACTTTTAAAGTGTTTGCAAATGATTTACTTATTTCAAAGAAAAATTTGCTTGTTAGTGCCTCTTTGCTTTTCCCTTCCAATGCACTTTATACGCAAGCCTATGTGAAAAACGGTGGTAATGGGGAGAAAATCATGTAATTTTTAATCTGCATTTTAACTATTAAATTATAAACGTACGAATTATCAAGATAAGTGTTAATTTTTGTATATAATTGTATACATAAAAAGCCCATGGGGTCTGGTAATCGTTAAACTTTTTCTTATCGTAGCATTGTTATAAATTCATTTTAAAATACATTGATTCATTTATACGTGTATTTTATTACCTCAGAATGTATTTTGTTTGTTTTTTCAGTAAATAAATTTTTTTAAGTAATTTTTTGTTTTCGTTTTTTCAATTCGCTCGCACCACCCTTGTATGGTTATCGCGCCCCCTTTAGGGGGCACGCCCCATAGTGTGAGATACGCTGGCTTGTTAAAATAGCAATACACCGTCTGCTTTTGATAAAATGAGAAATCTCCTTTAATAGTATTAGAGTTATATTGTAACAGAATTACGAATCATACTTTGCATAGCAAATCTTGTATTTCACTCTTATTTTCATTGCTTTATTTTAAAGTAACTAAACTCTAAGCTATCTATTCTGCTTCTACGGTTCCAATGTTCATTTTCTGAAGTTGGATTGCACAAGTATAGATAGAAAACTGAAAAGAACCTTCAATACAATAGTAATTTAATAATGTTATACTCAATAGTTTAAATATATTAGTAAATAGTTTGTATCAGTGAAGGGGTAAAACTGAATTAAAATAAGTTACATTTTTATATCAAGGGCAGAAGATATTGATATACTTATTGTCAGTTTTCTGACCCAGATTTCAATTGAAGATACTTCAAGTTTGGATTTCAAGTAACTATAACTGGTATTTATTTTCCATACTTCTCTCCTGTTAAATCATTATTCGTTATCGGAAGCTTACTTTTACTATATATACCAAACTAAGTGCTTATAAGTTATTCATTTTTAATATAAAATACAATGTATTACTTATTGGAGTTTAAATCTCGGATACTTGTAATAATCTACGAACTTTTCCCTTTATGTATATAGTTACAGTCCCTTATGTATTTGTACCCTTATTCCCTTATGTATTTGTTACTTTTCCTTCTAATTTTAATTAAAAACAGACTATTTTTGTATAGTTCTGGTAAAAGTTTTCGGTGTGTCAATAGCATTATATTAGACAACCTTTGGGCAGATCGTTGTATATGTTCATTCTTAAAAAACTGTGAACAAGAAAATTAACCCTACTTTTCTTATCTGGAATCTTAATCTCTTTGTCCTGGATAGCCCCCACCCCAAATCTTACTGTTAGTTAATCATATTCCTGTGGCATAACTCGTAGCATAATATGAGAATGTGTCACAAATCAATATATACATTTTTCCTGCTTGTCCTATAGTTAACTGGAAAGAATAGAAGAATATTATATTTATCTTACACGTAGAGAAGCAATATATTTTCTATACAAAGGGATATTCTCTCTCAAAGGACTTTATCATCTAAATTTTTTTGCATAGCAGTTAACGGAAACGTATCTTCATTTCGCATCTCTTTATTATAATCACTGAACATTTAATAACACTCAGGAGAAGGTTCATAGTAACAAATTATAAATGCTAGTCTTTAAGAAGGAAAGATAACTGTTACCTTAAATTATATTCGTTAGAGGAATACGTTCCTCCTTAAGCTTCATAAAACTTACTTTAGACACGTTATATAAGTATTTTCATTTATGTAAGAGGTATTTTTTGGTGGTTTGTTTTGTTCCCTACAGTTTTTATATATTACCTTACTGTATTATAAAAAAATCCACTTTAATATTTCTAATTTTTAATAAATATGTATCGTATTTATTTGAATTATCAAACAGATATATACGAAGAAACGTGGAAGTATTTCTTTTTGGCTCCTATGCAGAATTTACACTTAAACATATTTAAAGAAAAATATGACACTCGTCAGAAAAACTTCAACTTGTCTTTTATTTATATTTGAAACATTTTAAAGAGAACTATTTGCAAAGAAAAAAAGGTAATTTCATCACACGATTATCAACTTATTCGCAAGAATTAACACTAACGTTAAAATGTGTGTTTTCACTTTTTCAATGAATGCAATCAAAACGCATTACTAATAAGAATGCTCAAAGTATATTTATTTCACTAAATACAATTTGAGAACATTTTCTTTCTGTTTTCAAGTGCACACACAAGAGTATTATAATAAAAATTTTCTTCCTCTGAATCTACACAATAGAGGTTTTACTATAAAAACTACTACACAATCTTATTTACTAATAAACTAATTGTTTAAACAACTTTATCAATATATGATACAAGAAAACCCTGAAATTATCTAGAAATTATAATGGAAATATTTCTATTTATATGTATGTTTTATTTCATTGCTTTACATCTTCGTTGCGATTTGATAATGTACACATCCTAGCAATTTGTGTATTGTGAGTAGGGATTGCAATACCGGTATACCGAATACCGGTATTTTGAGCCATTTGTACAATTTGTAATACCAGTATTCACAAGTTTAAGAACCATTTTTTTTCGGTATTTACTAAAAAAAAATTTAATTATCACCACTATATGTTCATAGATCACCAACATAGCAAAATAGTATACGTTTTTGTTTTTGTGTCTCCCTAATGGGCGAAATTATATAATTAGACTATTTATATATAAAGTTGCATCTCACAATCAAGAGAAGTGAGGGGATATGTGAATATTCCAAGGCAGAGGGCCAAAAATATCATATTACAGCTCAGAGCAAAGCTACACAAGCACATGAATCGTAGTTTGATTTTCGTAATCTGATATTTGTACCTGTGAAAACAAGGTTGTAGTTGTAAAGAAAGTGCGTAATACTTCTGTATATTATAAATTGGAGAGGTTTTTATTCATACTTTATTTGCATATCATACTTTAGGGCTCAAAATATTTCAGATTTGTTATATATATATATGCTCATAAATAATAACACATAATAATGAATAAGAATAACTTTAAAGAACATAAAAAAATCAATTGATTTTACTTCGGTTTGGTTTTATTATTTATACGAAGAAAAGAATTTGGTGGCAAGTAAAAAATGTTGTCTCTTGAACAAAAATTGGAATTAATGTAACCAAAAAAAAAATTAACAAATCAGAATACAATACAGAAACCAGCTATATCTAAAATCCTCCAACGAGAAAACGATTTATTTGAAAATGAGGGATTTAGAGGTAAATACTTGGAAAAACTATATTGCGCATTGCTAACAGTACCAACAACCAGTGTAGGTGCCACAAGAGCGTTTATGGAAGTTGGCAATATTTGCACAAAATCACGTTCCAGGCTTAATGATAGGACAATCAATGTATTATGTTTTTTAAGATGTTATTTAAAAAAAAATTGTAATATTACCACTGACTGAATATTTGCACTTTTTTGTTACTCAAATAAATAAGATGCTGCTTTACTTTTTTGTCATTCTTTATTTACTGTTATAATTTATTAGTCACAAATTATTTCTTGTGATATTTACACTCACTAAAAAGCTGGAAAATATTGAACAAAGAAATAACTGACTTTTCTTTCTTTTTCTAAAATTTCTACTACCGGTATTGAAACCAGTATCCCGGTATTAAGATCTAAGAAATACCGAATACAGGGATTGAACTTTTGGTCCAAAAATGCAATCCCTAGTCATGAGCATTAACGTGACAGAGAAATAGAAAAAAAAATACTTAGACGAAATGCCAACAATTTTTCCAATTTTATAAATACTTGCAAAAAATTAAAACAAATTTTTTTATCGGAAAAAATAAGATGTAGAGAAATAGTTATCAAAATAAGAAAAAAAAAGTTTCACTACAATAAATTTAAATGAGTCACCCATGCCATCTTATACTTCAGAAGAATAGACAATTACTCATTTATCTAATTTCCTACAATAACAAAAACTTCTTGCCACAATTAGCTGATTCCCATTGTATAGGCAAATGTCTTCGCACAAGTTTGCACGTTGCTTTAACATCTTTATAATGTACTATAAACATTAAAAAGGCAACACCAACAAGAAAATTTCTGGATAATTATGCAAATTTCAAGATAGGCGCATCCCTCACTGAGAAATACAAATGATGTGAAATACATAGCTCTTAGTGACACACGTTATAGGCAACATCCGTGTCATTACTTCAGCCAGATTTATCACTGCGGCAATTGCTTTCCTGTCTCAAAAGACGAGTGTAAAAGAAGAGAATACCTGGCCACCAGTTGAGGTAATTCTAGCAGAGCGAAAAGTTTATGATGAGCATGACAATAGAACTGAGAAGGGTAGGATGGTCCATTTACTAAATCACAGCTGATACCCATCTATTTGTGCGCATGGTGCAAAGGCTGTGCAAAAACTTTGTAAAAAGGAAATGCAGAAAATCTGAGGGGTGGCAATGTCGCTAGAGTGCCGTCAGCAAGCTTGGATCGACACATTCCTTGACAAGTGGTAGTACCCCCTCAAGTCAGTGAGACTGTCTTTGGGTAGCATGCGCATGGACTCTTTGGTGTTCCTATATCTAACTGAAGGAACGTAGCCATACTGTTATATCATACTTTCGTTATGAAGATTATTGTTGATTACTCAGCACGATTCTTCTTTTACAATAAATTTAAACTAATGTAGATTCAATGATTGAATGACACAAAATCGTATTCACACACGAGTCACATTTCTGTTAATGCAATAATAATGTCTATGTACATGTGTGTGGTGACGACATAAATACGGTTCGATTTTCCCACATTTGTGAAAAGCGCCAAATCGAGGATTCAAGGGACTTTGAACGAAGAATGAACGCCAGTACAAGCCCCACAGTGAAAAGACGAGTCATTGTGGCTCCAACGTAAACAGTAGCAGGTCAGCTGTGTTTCATATTCAATATACTTTAATAGTCTAACGTTGCCTGTATGTTGTGCTACGTTTAGTAATGCTTTCCTTCCTTTTGACAGTGTCCAATGCCCTTTACTAGCAAGATAATGCCCGACCGCAGGTGTGCTCTTGCAGATTACAGATGCTTTCCTAGCCACTATTCTTCTATGATCACTTACCTACCAAGCCCATTTATGATGTGATTGGACATCTTGCATGCTCTGTCAGTGCCATGCTTAGAAGATAAACTGTGCCAAATGGTTGGCAGAGAATGGACAGTCACATCCTACAAGATACCATCTGTACTCTCATCGGCTCTGTTTCAACAATTGTTGCTTCATGTATCACCCTTGGTTACCCCTACAGCTTTTTGA